>CM056049.1:252195886-252210886 GCA_029574335.1 Rana kukunoris
TATCTATCTATCTATCTATCTATCTATCTATCTATCTATCTATCTATCTATCTATCTATCTATCTATCTATCTATCTATCTATATAGACAGACATACAGATAGATAGATAGATAGATAGATAGATAGATAGATAGATAGATAGATAGATAGATAGATAGATATACTGTATATATATCTATATATATATATATATATTTGTCTATATATTATATATATATATATATATATTTGTATATATATATATATATATATATATATATATATATATATATATATATATATATATATATATATATATATATATATATATATATATATATATATTTTTATATGATAGCAAACCACTCAATTTAACCCAATAGACTCTGCTGTTCAGCACTTACCTATTCCTTTTCAGTTATGATTAGTGAATAATATTTAATAATAAAAAAAAAAAACTGACAGTGGTATTAGTCAGGGGATGGCAATTATACAGCCTGTATACTTATCTCAGGTCATGAAGTGCATAAAGTTTCCAGTTTGCAGAGTTAACAGGGACAGGGAAGCCGGAGTGTCTATAGGGGTATTTACAGTAGCATGCTGTCCCTTTTAATGAGCCTTGACAATACGTTCCAGTGAGTAAACAGCAGCCAGAGAAGGTGAGCCATTGCACAAACAGGCTGGCCAAAGCACACTGGAGGTGAGAGCATTGTTGTCTGGTACTGGAGAGGAGAGGACAGCTCCATCTGTCAAAGGCCACTCTGACAGCAGACTTTACATTTCCTGAGGAAAAAGAATGCACGACTATGTACCAGACACCAATTATCTGCCTTGCTGGAAAGATCAATTGTACATTTTAGCCCTGAAATCCAGGCATTGCCCTGTGCCATGTTTTCCATCAAGCCCATTCATCTGCATGCCCTGTACACTTTTATGCATGACATGTGTGGTGTCTGTGGAATTCTGCCTCCATACACATGGAGAGGACATCCACACTCTGCACTCACAAATAAATGGCAAAATCCTCCACATACAAGAGTCAGATTGCATTTCAAGGCTTCATTATTTAATAAGGAAATAAGCCAGACTACAAACACTCCCATTTTTCCCTGAAACTTATAATAATAATAATATTACAAAGAAAAGAGGCATGGTATGAGACAGAGCAGAAGGAAAAACCAGGGAGAGTATAGAATGTCACAAAGCAAATGAAAAGTGTATTTTATTTCACAGATCCAGTGCTAGATCCTGAATCCTACACAATTTAAGGTCTGTTTTCCTGCACTTATTCCCATTGCCTTTACAATTTTTTTTAAGTCCACCTGGTCTGTGTAGCCAATGCTTTTACTCTTTTTTTTTTTTTTTAATCAGAGGTTTGTGCATATCAGCACTATATAAATACCCATCGCCAACTTCAATCGGATCCATAAAGTGCACATAACAATAATAATAACAACAATAATCATAAAAGGCAGAGGTTTATGTGCTGCTACAGACGCCGAGGGAAAGGGCTTCTAGGAGTCACTTACATAAAAGATAGGTGCTATTTAAGGTAGTTTTATAACCATTTAGATCTTTATCAGCTAGTTATGTATGTGAGCTGTCCAGGAGGACCCTGCTCATCCACACTCACAAGAGTCCCAATGACAGATAGGCATGCAGGAGCCGCCTTTGAGTGCTCAGTGTCTCTGTCTGTCCGTCCTTGGCTCCTTGTCCCTATCTCTACATCTACCCCCAGAGCCAGGACTCACAGCCCTTCATTTATCACACCGTGCACAAGATTGATGACTGCACACTGCTCCTCTGCCCTACAATCACTTTTCAGCAACCTGCATTGGATGTGATCACTACACAAGTATCACATCCAGGCGTGTGTGCACAAGCATATCTTCTATACCTGTATATATATATATATATATATATATATATATATATATATATATATATATATATATATATATATATATATATATATATATATATATATATATATATATATATATATGTATATATATATATATATATATATATATATATATATATATATATATATATATATATATATATATATATCCCCCTATTTATATATATATATATGTGTGTGTGTGTGTGTGTGTGTGTGTGTATCTCACATTCTTTCACTCCCTTTATCTCAAATATCTTTCTCTTTTTTTTTCTTCCTTTCTTTTCTTCTCTTTTTTTTTTTTTTCCAATGAGATTCAAATATGACAGTCACATGCCTAAAAATAAAGATACTTGTCCATTTATAAAGGCCTGTGAATTAAGTTAATTATTTTATTCACATCTTTGTCTTTACACGTTTTACACACACATTTTTGATTCACATTGCTTTGCACATGTGCAATACTAATTCATTTTCATGTAGTGTGCCATGACAGTCCTGTATTTATGCAAGAGTAATTAAATGAATTTAATGAATCTTCCTTCAATATTATTTGGATTGGTATCATGGCTATATATGTTTTTACACACACATGTTGACACACATTGCTTTGCCTATGTGCAATAGCATTTATTGTCATGCAGTATATTGTGCATTGGCAATCTTGTGAGTGTGCCTGTATTAGATATAATCTCTCTTATAATATTGTTTGGATTGGTATCGTGGATATATATCCATTTTACACACACATTTTGATACATACTGCTTTGCCCATGTGCAATAGCAATTCATTGTCATGTAGTATATTGTGCCATGGCAAACTTGTGAGTATTCCTGTATTAGACTTAATCTCTTGTATAATATTATTTGGATTGGAATCATGGCTATACATGTTTTTACACACACATTTTGACACACATTGCTTTGCCTATGTGCAGTAGCATGTATTGTCATGTAGTATATTGTGCCATGGCAATCTTGTGTGTGTATCTGTATTAGATATAATCTTCTTACAATAAAATCATGGCTATATATACACATTTTACACACAGTTTGATACACATTGCATATACAATAGTAATTCATTGTCATGTAGTATATTGTGCCATGGCAATCGTGTGTATATCTGTATTAGACATAATCTCCCTTTTAATATTATTTGTATTGGTATAATGACTATATATGCTTTTTACACACATTTTGATACATATTGCTTTGCCCATGTGCAATAGCAATTCATTGTCATGCAGTATACGGTGTCATGGCAATCTTGTGTTTTTATATCTGTATTAGATAGAATCTTCCCACAATATTATTTAGATTGGTGTCATGTCTATATATACACCTTTTACACACACCTTTTGATACACACTGCTGTCCATGTGCAATAGCAATTAATTGTTTTTTAGGATCCCAATTCATATAGAATAAGTCAATAAAAAATATCGTGCAAATGATTTTTTTATACAGATCTTAAACGGCAGATTAAACAGCACATCGTTCAATAAAAAAAAGGAGCATTGCATAGAAATGCATTGTAATGTCATGTGTATGCTCTGATGGAGAGGGCACAATCATTGTGTGAGCTGGTTGATAAAAGACCTTTTCATTTGCACAATTAATCGTTGCAAGCATTATAAATCCATAAATAATTACATTGAATGCAGCTATATGCTTGGTAATTATAATTTACATTAATTGCTGCTGACATAGCGTGCATTGTACATGAAGTAGAGAAGAAATGTTAAAAGCGTCCTTGGAAAGGTCAGCTAGCTGTTGAACTGGTAGCAACTGCTGGTAATGGGTTTGACCTGTGCCTGCTGTACGTGCCCTATGTATTAAACCGATGCATGCACTTTGTCTATGTACATGAAAAGACTAGACCTGCAGAACGCCTTCAGCTGTGCTTTATTGCTCCTTAATTGTATTTTGCGATATTTGTTACATATTGGATGTATTATTATTACTGCATTAAATATTGTTACAGGATATCATCTGTATTGTATCGTCTATGTTCAATTGCATTACAATTCTGTATTAAGCGCAATGGACCTTCTTTTAACGGATGTCCTAAGGGTATATTATGAGATATACCCGTGTCTTTTATCTTCGGTTTCTGAAATCCATTATATCAAATCGTGCAGATGGTTAGCTATAGGGGCAGAAAGTTCTCATACTGATTATTTTGTATTTCTGCGGATTAAAAAAAACGCCAAAAAACAACAACTGTTTTTGCAATGCATTATATTACCTGCACTACCTTTCTTTAATCTCTAAAACGTATTATTAATAGAAATAATAATTCATAATATTATTATTGTTGTTGTTGCTGTTGTTTTTATTATTATGTTATTATTAATAACAGCAATAATATTTATGTAATATTTGTATATTTAATAGAACTGGTGGTTTCATTCCAAGTTGTTCACTTCAAACTTACTTCCCTAATCAAGTTTCTCTGTGTTTTCTTTTTCTTTTTGTTGTTTTTTTTTTTTTATTTTACATTTCATTGACATTGATTAGTTATCAGAAAGGACAACAGTCTAATGAGAATTACTATTTTGGTCATTCAGGCCCTATCCGACATATGTATATTGAACTATAGGTCTTATGCAGTGCAGGCATACAGATCTGGAACTTAAGGAGAGTTAATAGCGAGCTCCAGTTATTCGGAACTAGAAGTGTATCCCTTTTAATTAATATGATAGCTTATATCACTTTAAGAAAAAAAAATCTAAACACACACACAGCTGTTCCCTTATCAGCCTGTACAACTGACATCAATAAATAAACCCTCTTGCTGTCTGTGGAGGCCAATGTGCTGTTATATCAGAGATATACAGCACATCCTTTGCTGCACCTTCTTGCTGACAACAGTCTTGGCTGGAAAGCAGAAAATCTTTATGTTTCTCCCAATGATTTTTTTTTTTTTTAGCATCCTGTGCTCAGCTTTCCAATCCCAAGTGTCAGTGATCTAAATTCAACAGAAAGCAGGCAACCATCCCCTTTTTGGCAGGAGCAGTTTCATCATTGACCACAAGGTGGCAGGAGGGGACAGCTCAATCTCCCCCTAATCCTCCCCTGTAGCTTTCAACAAGATGAAGAGCCATAAAATGATTGGGGATATCAAGCCAGGCGCCAGGTGAGTAATACACAGGATAATCCATAGATAGGACTCGCTCTTTCCCTATCCACCAGCGCCACAATTGTTACTCATTAACGTTACTATATACAAATAAGAAGGGAAGTATGGAGCCAGGCTCTAAATATTTGATAATAAAACAAGCCAAAAAAATAAGGCGCCATAGATGTAAGGTGAGTAATACACAGGATAATCGAAATACGTGAGTAGGGGGCGTAGCATTTAAATTAATAGATCGACTCGCTGTTCAGGAATTTCCCTGCGCGAAATCCACGTCATTCGTGTTTTGAGTAGCGCCACAATTGTTACTCATTAACGTTACTATATACAAATAAGAAGGGCAGTATGGAGCCAGGCTCTAAATATTTGAAGGCGTTAACACGTTAAAGTCGAAATTAACATGGTTTGAGGATTTCGACTTAGCGTAAAACAAATCGAAATTACTCCTGTCTAACAACAAAAAAATATAATGTAGGATTAGTGCTTGTAGGATGCAAAAAAAAGTAATTGAGTATTGCCTATCTACGCTATGGGACAAAGCATATCTATCTGTCTATCATTTTTTTGTCTATCCACCTATGCTTTATAGTTTAGTAAATCGCATAATTTACATATTAAACTACATTAGGTGACTCGTGTATATACATAATTACATCTATAGTATACGTGCATGGAAGTGCTGTCTTCAGGCTGAGGAGTGGTGTGTACTGAGGATGATCCTGGTCTAGGCAGGCTATTGATGTCACAGTGTGTAGGATTGCCGACAACAACATCTTTTATATTCATATGCGCTGCTTTATGTGTTTTTATTTGTATTGTTGGGTTTATTTCCACTAGTCTATACGTGTATTTATTTAACTAGGCGCCTTTGGAACTCTATGTTAAAGTTAGCAAGGAAACTCTAAATCTTGGCTCACTGCTAAGCATTACATCTATACAATAAATATGCTATACATACATAAATAAATACATACAGACATACAGTTTAATCGCGATTTTTATATATACGCAATGTTAAGTACATACCTTATACCTTTTTTCTTCTCCTACCCGGAATTGTACTACTACACGAAAGAAAGAAAGAAAAGAAAAGAAAACAGAAAAGAAAAGAAAATCGAGAGAAAAAAAAAGAGCAAATAGAGCTAAAAATTGATTTAAAAAATAGATAATAGATAGATAGACAAATAGAAAATAGATATATATGTAGATAAACAAATATAAAATAGATAGATAGGTAGATAGACAAATAGAAAATAGATAGATAGATAGATAGATAGATAGATAGATAGATAGATAGATAGATAGATAGATAGATAGATAGATAGATAGATAGATAGATAGATAGATAGATAGATAGATAGATAGATAGATAGATAGTTGAAGTAATTTACTAAAGTCATTGAGACTCCTCACAAAATTGGTTGTGTGGCCATTCACTTGCATATGAAATAAGAAAACAGGGCTTTGCTATTGGATAATCGAAGTGATTTTTGTGTGTGTGTGTTTGTGTGTAAATATGTAGAACGATAGATAGATAGATAGATAGATAGATAGATAGATAGATAGATAGATAGATAGATAGATAGATAGATAGATAGAGAGACAGATAGATATTCACACACAAAATACTAATATAATATTATTGAAAAATAAATTTACTAATAGAATATGAAAAAAAAAATTTAGTAAAAAAAAATATATATATATATATATATATATATATATATATATATATATATATATATATATATATATATATATATATATATATATATATATTAAATATATATATATATATTTCTTTATTAACAAATAAATATAAATATATTATAATATATATATGTGCTGTTTGGTTGTGTTTTGCACAGACATGGCTGAAATGTATGCTGCACTGCGATCTTATAGCCAAGGCATGTACAGTAAATAACAATAAAAATAGATCCAATGTAAATAATCCAGAGCTGAAGTCCTATCCAGATGGAGGAGAAGGCTGAGTCTGTGCAATGAAAGTGTCTCCTTTGGCTCAGAACCCAGCTGGAAAATTGGATCCCCTCAATCAGTTCCTTTTTCTCAATGAGCACGGATTGAATTTGTTTAGGTTTTTTTTCATGATTTTTTTTTTAAGTTTAATAAGAGGAATTTATTGCAGAATAAGTTTAGTGCCGTTTGTAATTTATTTTACACAGAATAAAAAGATATCAGCTCTCATGTTACATTCTTATCGATAAGTTAAGCCACATCAGTAAAATGTTAATAACGCAGTTAGCAGGGAGATATAAAAAGCCGAATTCTTCATCTGATTGTTATTTGCAGTCTGGCAGGGCTGTGTTCCCTGAGAGCCAAATCTCATGCTTTAAATCTGACTTTATGAACAGGAAACATTAAGTCACCTGCTAAACACAGTACAATAATCATTCCTATAGTCCAATCATTTTAGTGTTCATTGGAAGTTCTAATGCAAAAAAAAAAAAAATTGTTGTCTGGCTGGAAAATATAAGCCACGATCCGAACGTTACAGAGACAAGAAAAAAGTATCTTATCTCACATCACACTGTCAGTAGGGTTTACCCTGTGACTTCTCACAAGTTACAAAGAGCAGCTGTTTTCTGCCTGGAGTGTCTGCGATTGTGCTGCTGACTAGAGCATTACTGTAAGCAGGATACAGGCTAGTCGGAATACAGATACAGCAGTGTATGGGGACTGTATACAGATACAGACTCATCACCAGTGTATGTGTATACAGATACAGACTCATCACCAGTGTATGGGGTGTATACAGATACAGACTCATCACCAGTGTATGGGGCTGTATACAGATACAGACTCATGTGTAGTATACAGAGTGCATGGAGTCATATACAGATACAGACTCATCACCAGTGTATTGGGTCCCTTCTACCACTGTATACAGATGCAGAATCATCAGTGTATGGGGTCCCTTCTACCACTGTATACAGATACAGACTCATCTCCCTTCTACCACTGTATACAGATACAGACTCATCACCAGTGTATGGGGTCAGTCCCTTCTCCCCCTGTATACAGATACAGACTCATCACCAGTGTATTGGGTCCCTTCTACCACTGTATACAGATGCAGAATCATCACCAGTGTATGGGGTCCCTTCTACCACTGTATACAGATACAGACTCATCACCAGTGTATGGGGTCCCTTCTACCACTGTATACAGATACAGACTCATCACCAGTGTATGGGGTCCCTTCTACCACTGTATACAGATACAGACTCATCACCAGTGTATGGGGTCCCTTCTCCCCCTGTATACAGATACAAACTCATCACCAGTGCATGGAGTCAGTCCCTTCTCCCCCTGTATACAGATACAGACTCATCACCAGTGTATTGGGTCCCTTCTACCACTGTATACAGATGCAGAATCATCACCAGTGTATGGGGTCCCTTCTACCACTGTATACAGATACAGACTCATCACCAGTGTATGGGGTCCCTTCTACCACTGTATACAGATACAGACTCATCACCAGTGTATGGGGTCCCTTCTCCCCCTGTATACAGATACAAACTCATCACCAGTGCATGGAGTCAGTCCCTTCTCCCCCTGTATACAGATACAGACTCATCACCAGTGTATAGGGTCCCTTCTCCCCCTGTATACAGATACAGACTCATCACCAGTGTATGGGGTCCCTTCTTCCACTGTATACAGATACAGACTCATCACCAGTGTATGGGGTCCCTTCTCCCCTTGTATACAGATACAGACTCATCACCAGTGTATGGGGTCCCTTCTCCCACTGTATACAGATACAGACTCATCACTAGTGTATGGGGTCCCTTCTCCCCCTGTATACAGGTACAGACTCATCACCAGTGTATGGGGTCCCTTCTCCCCCTGTATACAGATACAGACTCATCACAAGTCTATGGGGTCCCTTTGTCCCCTGTATACAGATACCGATTCATCACCAGTCTATAGGGTCCCTTCTCCCCCTGTATACAGATACAGACTCATCACCAGTGCACAGAGTCCCTTCTCCCCCTGTATACAGATATAGACTCATCACCATTGTATGGGGTCCCTTCTCCCCCTGTATACAGATACAGACTCATCACCAGTGTATGGGGTCCCTTCTCCTGCTGTATACAGATACAGACTCATCACCAGTGTATGGGGTCCCTTCTCCCCCTGTTTACAGATACCAACTCATCACCAGTGTATGGGGTCCCTTCTCCCCCTGTATACAGAGACTCATCACCAGTGCATGTGGTCCCTTCTCCCACTGTATACAGATACAGACTCATAACCAGTGCATGGAGTCAGTCCTTTCTCCCCCTGTATACAGATACAGACTTATCACCAGTGTATAGGGTCCCTTCTTCCCCTGTATACAGATACAGACTCATCACAAGTCTATGGGGTCCATTTGTCCCCTGTATACAGATACCGATTCATCACCAGTCTATAGGGTCCCTTCTCCCCCTGTATACAGATACAGACTCATCACCAATGCATGGGGTCCCTTCTCCCACTGTATACAGATACACACTCATCACCAGTGCATGGAGTCCCTTCTCCCCCTGTATACAGATATAGACTCATTACCATTGTATGGGGTCCCTTCTCCCCCTGTATACAGATACAGACTCATCCCCAGTGAATGGGGTCCCTTTTCCCTTGTATACAGATACAGACTCATCACCAGTGTATGGGATCCTTTCTCTACTTGTATACAGATACAGACTCATCACCAGTCTATTGGGTTCCTTCTCCCCCTGTATAAAGATACAGACTCGTCAACAGTCTATCGGGTCCCTTTGTCTCCTGTATACAGATACAGACTCATCACCAGTCTATGGGGTCCCTTCTCCCCTGTATACAGATACAGACTCATCACCAGTTCATGAGGTCCCTTCTCCCCCTGTTTACAGACTGATCACTAGTCTATGGGGTCCCTTCTATCCCTGTATGCAGATACAGACTTATCACCAGTCTATGGGATTTGTTCTCCTCCTGTATATAGATACAGACTGATCACCACTCTATGGAGTCCCTTCTCCCCCTGTATACAGACACTTAGTGATCACCAGTCTATGGGGTCCCTTCTCCCTCTGTATACATATACAGACTTATCACCACTCTATGGGTTCCCTTCTCCCCCTGTATACAGATACAGACTTATCACCAAGTCTATGGGGTCCCTTCTCTCTCTGTATACAGATACAGACTGATCACCACTTTATGGGGTCCTTTCTCCCACTGTATACAGATATATAGTGATCAACCATCTATAGGGTCCCTTTCTACTCCTTTTTACAGATATATAGCGAACACCAGTTTACTGGGGTCCACCACCCCTTTATACAGACACATACTGATCATCAGTCTTAGGGGTGCCTTCTCCTCCTTATATACAGATACATACTGATCATATGTCTATGGGGTCCCTTCGCACTCCTTTATACAGATACATAGTGATCATCATTTTATGGGGTCCTTCCCCCCTTTATCCAGACACATAGTGATCACCAGACTATGGGGTCCCTTCTCACCCCTTTATACAGAGACACACTGATCATCAGTCTATGGGGTCCCTTCTCACCACTTTATACAGACACATACTGATCATCAGTCTATGGGGTCCCTTCTCACCCCTTTATACAGACACATACTGATCATCAGTCGATGGGGTCCCTTCTCACTTCTTTATACAGACACATACTGATCACCAGTCTATGGGGTTCCTTCTCACTCCTTTATACAGATACATAGTGAACACCGGTCTATGGGGTCCCTTCTCACCCCTATATACAGACACATACTGATCATCAGTCTATGGGGTCCCTTCCTCACCCCTTTATACATACACATACTGATCATCAGTCTATAGGGACTATTCTCACTCCTTTATACAGATAGAAGTGATCACCACTCTATGGGGTCCCTTCTCATCCCTTCATACAGATACATAGTGATCACCAGTCTATGATGCCCCAATACACACACACACACAGATACAATTTTTTCATCAGTTCCCCTCCCCCTCCCTTATACAGATACATAACATTTACCAGTTTGTGTGATACTGTATACAAATATATATTTTGAACATCAATCATTGGTGTTTCTTCTCCTTCTATACAGATATATATTGATCCCTATAGTCTATGACGTCCCCTCTCTATCCTGTATACAGGTGAATACTGATCCCCAGGCTATGGTGTCATCTCTCCATTCAGTATACAGATACAAATTGATCCCCTGTAGGGGGTCACTTATTTTAGTGTATAGATACATACAGATCATGGATCTATAGGAGACCCTTATTTCCCCTGGTCACAGATACTGATCAGCAGTCTACATTATAATCATGCACTCTCTCCTGTGTACAGATACATATACTGATGATCACCAATCTGTGGGGTTCAATCCACCACTGTGTACATATATACAGTATATTGATCATTCCTTTATGGGGTTCACTTTACCACTCTGTACATATATTTTGATCCCCAGTCTACAGGTTTCACTTCTCTACTGTGTACAGATATATATTGATCATTAGCTATGGGATCCCCTCTGCCCTCTGTGTATTGATACATACCCATCCCCAGTGTGTGACCACCTACATCTTATACAAATGCAATAGCTTGCACGTGGATGCAAAAACTATACATATATAAATGTCTTCAGAGACTTTCTAATGCCTGTTCTATTTGGCTTACTAATCTGGCCAATTAGAGATTGATTTACTAAAACTGGAGAGTGCAAAATCTGGTGCAGCTCTGCATAGAAACCTATCAGCTTCCTGTTTTTTTTGTCAAGGCTTTATTGAGCAAACAGATGTTAGAAGCTGATTGGCTACCATGTAGAGCTGCACCAGATTTTGAACTCTCCCTTTTTAGTAAATCGACCCCTTAGTACTTTAACCTCCCCTAAACATCAGATACATTTAAAACTGTAGTTTAAAATGCTAAACCAGCTATTTCAGTTTCGAGTCTCTTCTACAGATTTATTTACACACACACAGAGCAAACAAGTTAGTACAATTCAATAAAAAAAAAGATTTATTGAAACTTGTTGAGACTTTGAAAATAAAATACAGGGGAAACAATACCTATGAAACATTCATTACATCGTACATATATAAGTATGTATTTATACCTTCATATATTATTAGCCACAGAGCTCAGGGAGAAGCTGTACACAGACCAGCAGGGAAACATGGCAGGGTCACACTGAGTTACCAAGAACAGGCTGAAATGTTCAGTAAAGAAGCCGCCGGCTTGTCTTAACTCTTTCATGCCTTCCAATCAGTGTACACACAAGAGCTGTCATCTGGCGGCCAGTGTACATGTGAACGATTTGGGGGGTACCCCTAACCATGCACATGGTCATAAACTGTGACCGAAATGGAAATGATCTGAACTTTCTCTCTGTGCCACACATATTTTTTTTTTTTTGTTTTGTTTTGTTTGGTTTTCTGTCCCTTTGGCACCCAATAGGTTAAACACACGCCAAATAAAACACAATTCGAGCCCTATTTACAAAACTATGTACAATATAAATAAATTAAAAGTTTAATAGTCAGAATTCCTATTTTATGTACAGGAGTTACCAAATAATTACATAAATACTTTTTTTTATAGTCGCCTCCCTAGAGAAACATTACATCCCGTTATTGCATTTATGAGTATATATATATATATATGTGTGTGTGTAGACATTTATATGTGTGTGTGTGTCCACTCACATACATAGTATATATATATATATATATATATATATATATATATATATATATATACCTTATGTTTTTATTATTTTTTATATACACCTATATATATATATATATATATATATATATATATATATATATATATAAACAACACACACATATATAGTTTATATATATGTATGTATAATATATATATATATATATATATATATATATATATATATATATATATATATATATATATATATAGTGATGCAGTAGGGAGGGAGGGTTTGCTCATCCCAGATTGCCAAGCAGGGTTTCAGGGGTCTAAGCAAATGATTAAGTAGCATGCAAGCAATGGGACTTGAATAGCACAAATGAAAACAAAGACATTATCTTTTTCTTCTTTTAAAGTACACTAACAAACAATTAATATTATGAATAGCCAGAGCTGGCTCTATATGTATAAATTACCTTTAAACCGATATTCAAGTTTTTAGTGTGCAGTGATTGTATGTCTACATGTTCTCTGCTGACACCCCATAGAGGTATTTGTACTAAACATGCAGGTAAGCACTTGTCTAGTCGGGGGCTGGATAGTGGTAGAGGATACCTGATATGATGTGGTTAGCAGCTTACAAGCAACCCCCTTCTTCTCCCTCCAGTTGGCTAGCTGTGGACTGAACATGTGTGCATATAGTAACTAGGGCATGGTCGAGGTACGGATCATACAAAGTGCAATGAGAAACCGAGTTTGGAATGAGACAACAAGCTCATCTTCAATGTCCCCCCTCCCCACCCACACAGAGCCAGGCCATGGGGAGTCAAGGGGAGCCACTTCTTGATCGCTCCTGCTTGGAGTCCAGTCCACTGACCAGGCGCTGGATGTTTTGCAGTTCACTGCTGGCCTCCTTGTCTAGACACAGTTTAGGGGATAACGAGACAGATCCAGAGGACAATGTTGAAGATCTGCTGGTCAGTTCAGAGTCCAGAGCCGCAGAGGCGGGGCTAGGTACCAGGCTGGGGCCTTTTCCGTCTATGGTGCCATTGGAGAGTGAGTGGAGGGCAGTGGTGAGGAGGCTGCTGCTCTCAGGGATAGGCATGGGGAAGGTGTAGGGGTTATACCTCAACCTGGGGCGCACAGCATTCAGAAAGGGGTGTCTGTGGACAGCAGATGATGCTGCAGCAGCTGCAGCCATGTATGTGTAAGGGTAGGAGAAGAGTCCTCCAAAAGGGGACATGGCCAGGCCCTGCAAAAATACAAAAGAGTGCATCAGTCATCAACAGCCACAGCTATTACACACAGAAGCAATGCTCAGACAATCAAAAAACCACTGCGAGATGAAATTACATTATTAATGTTATGTATAATGGAGTCTACCCAGAGAAATACTCTAGTGAATGCATAGACATGGTCTGGCCTTTTTTGTGGCAGGCAGCGTACAAATCGGTGTCTGGCAATGAATGGAGGTCAAAGTGTACATAATTCATGACACATACAACATGAATTAAACCGAGAGATCATGGCTTTGTGAAAAGGTACTCAGATGAAAGAGAAAGAATGATCGCTGGGGTAAACACAGGTACAAGCCTGGGTCTATTGTCGGGAAAGGCTAATTAAAGCTGTAATAAACCAAAAACCCAAAGCTTTATGTGTTACAATTTATCAATTCCTAAATGTGGTGGCTGCATTTATTTGATTTTTAGACTTTTTATTTTTTTTTTTCACCTAGTGATCTGTCCAGTAAAACACTTTTTGGGGTTGATTTACTAAAACTGGAGAGTGCAAAATCTGGCGCAGCTCCATTAGCTTCCAGGATTATAACAAAAAAAATTGCCAAAGATTAATTGAACAAGCTAAAGGTAGAATCTGACTGGCTACCTCGCACAGTTGCACCATATTTTGCACTATCCAGTTTTAGTAACTCAACTCCTAGCCGGACAGGAGCTTTGCAGACTGGGAAGAGGGCAGTGTTCCATGTACTAGCAGATACGATGAGCTTGACTGAAAAATCAATTAACACTTTTTAAGTTGCAGCAACATATTTTTCCCTTTGTGATGGGTTTACTTATATGAATAAAAGCTGACCAATGTAAGTACCCCTGTCTGTTGTACATGGTTTGTCTCAAACTACTAGCTGCCACTTGCTGGACAGCTTGGTCTGTTAAAGAAGGTTGGGAAAAAAGAACGATGACAGGCAAAAATAAAGAACGAGAAGGCTAAAGAAAAAAAATAATAATAATTCAGTCACCACCTATAAAAATTAGTAACC
>CM056049.1:252215886-252218386 GCA_029574335.1 Rana kukunoris
ATCAAGTATCCACTACTAATCATAACATCAACAAGAAACAATAAACAGTCACTGTTGCAAAACTATACGTGTATATATATATATATATATGTGTGTGTGTGTGTGTGTGTATATATATATATATATATATATATATATATATATAGTTATTATTATTATTTTTTACTTTGGTGTGTGTTCTATAAATTACATTAAATAATACATGCATGATGCAACTGTTTAATATTGTAAAATATTATACAATATGTGATCTAATATATATATATAAATAATATATATATATATATATACATATATATATATATATATATATATATATATATATATATATATATATATATATATATATATATATATTCAAAATAGTATACATATATAAAATGCAGTATGTGCTATGAAGGCTAAATGTATACTGTATGTGTTATGTATACAGTTAAATATATATACAAATGTATGTGATATAAATCAAGAAGTGGATAGACTGGTGTAGTTAGCATTACCAACTATACTACCAACTATGTGTATGTATATATATATATATATATATATATATATAAATATATATATATATATATATATATATATATATATATATATATATATATATATATATATATATATTTGGTAGTTACATAGTTGCCAATATGTATGTACAACTTTAAAAAAAAAATTGCAGGTATGCAGAATGAGATAAGTCTACAATTATTACACCAGCCCAGTCTAAATAAGCACCATGCACTATTATTAAGAGTTGATATGAACTAACTAGGCCTGGGGCTTTAGGCTGGTTAATATTACCCCCCCCCCCAAAAAAAAAATGAAAAAATAAATAAACAATCAACGGTTGTCATAGACTTACCTTTTCTCCCTCCTTCCATTGCCTGTGTCGCGGAAGCCTTTGGCAAAAGGATTGTGATCGATTTTTAATTGGGTGATCTGGGGACAAAAAGTGGAGACACTGATGAAGACAGTGAAGACAGACATAAAAGGACTGATTTACTAAAGGAGTCGTTTGCACCCCTAGCAGCTGATCACAGACAGATTTCAGTGGAAAATAAAAAAATGACACCCTGACCGGGTTATTTGAAGTCAGACAAAAAGTAAGTCAAGTTAGTAAATGACCCACTCTTATCCACCGCAGAAAAATATAGCATTATTACTGTAGTGTTACAATTTTTCATAGGTTAGCCTTCTTAATATTTCAGTACGGACAGGGTTAATTAAGTACTGTATGTAGGCTTTGCCATCAGACTAATATTGTGTAGAATGAAAGGCAAATCTATGGTAGCTGGAGAATTGGAGTGCTCTGTAGGGTGCTGGGGCTTTGCTTCATTAGGAACTTCTACTTCCATAGGGCAAATGTTTTTTAAATTATAAAGAGGACGGGGACTGTGGTTGTGCTGGGAGCATTTGTTTCCAGTTATCCCCCCTCCCCTCCCAACTCCTTCACCCCTTTCCCTCCTCTTCCCCTGTCTCACCTTAGTAGAGCCAAGCCAAAGTCACTACATAATGGAGTTTTATTTAACGTCAACTAAAACCACCGTATTCCACAGGGCTTTAGGTCAAAACACAATAATGTAATGTACATTTCAGAAAATTATTAAACACGTCTATATGCAAAAACATGCTTTCTATGATTTCTTCTGAAATGACTGATATTCACATCTGTGATATGTACATTTTACAGCTGAATGCAAATTCAATAGAAGCTCTCTATAAAATAAATATATATATATATATATATATATATATATATATATATATATATATATATATATATATATATATATATATATATATATATATATATATAAAATATAAGAATAAGAAAAATGTTGGCTGATCAATGTTCTTAAAATGAGTTTAAGGAAATAAATAGTGCAATCTGGAACTTTGAGTGGGCTTTCTAGGCCAGCACAGGTAAGACTGGGAATTTAGTAAATCAGACCCAATATCTGTATTATAATATAAATAGTTTCTAATCAAATTGGAGGCACTAGTTCAGAATTTGCAATTTGGATGTGCTAAAATATTTGGGGGATTAGACCTTAAAGACTGGTGACAATTCTGAAATGGAAGCAGTACATGCCATACCAATAAAGGTAGTGCTGGGATGTCTCATTGAATGTCACTCATGTCAGGGACAGATCTGCCTAGCAAAGACTATATAGCCTCTCTCACAGTCTCCATATTGTTAAATATTTACAAGCAACACATGCATTGCTACTTTGATCTTTCTCAGACATAAATACTGACAAAAGTGGAAAGTCCACTCTTTAAAGAGCACAACAAGCTCAAACACCGATTTTCTAAGTCCACCATACATTTAATGATGTGCCCTATGTCAGATAAGATAGTCAAGGGTGGAGGTGAGATGGGGGGGGGGGGGTGGTCTACCTTCTTGACTCGGGAGTATCAATGCATAATAAAATCTTTGTGGAAAAACGCCAAACCACGTTGAATAAATCCCTATAAGCTTCTTACCTTATCATTCTGGTAT
>CM056049.1:252950886-253169604 GCA_029574335.1 Rana kukunoris
AAGGAATAAACCCAGTCTTTGGTAATGTCCATGGCTTCCAGACTTCAGGCAGTTATTGCCAGTAAAGGATTCTCAACAAAATATTAAAAACATTTTTTTTATGATTATTTTCATTTGTCCAATTACATTTGAGCCCCTGAAAATGAGGGGACTGTGTATAAAAATGGTTGCAGTTCCTAAAATGTGTACTTGATATTTATGTTCAACCCATTGAATTAAAGCTGACATTTCTGCACTTCAAATTAATTTTCATTGTTTTGTTTTATTTTTTATTCTGGTGGCATACAGATCCAAAAGTATGAAAATTGTGCCTGTGTCCAAGTATATATATATATTGTGACCACTTGGGGGTTGTTTAGCTCAAATGTAGTGCTTACCAGTGAGTTCAGTTCATGCCAGATATGCCTTTTCAGGGCTATTTCTGCCCACTTTTATTTAAAACAGAATAGAAAAAGTTCACAGCAGTTAGTATCCCTTGCAGGGGTTTCCACCATCAATCCAAAATTAACAATATTCAACCTCCTGGCTCTCTTTAACAACACCATTGCTCAGGCCTTGTGACCATCTATCACAACATCTTAATGATTCCTAATTAGATAAAAAAGAATGAAGTCACCTTTTTTACATTTTTTGGGCTAGTACATTTATCACTTACAAGCCCGTTTGGAGTTTGGTAACACATTTCTGTAAATGACTTAAAGAGTATTTCCAGTCTCCTGTGAAAAAATTAAAAATCAGCACAGTAGCTGCTGACTTTCAAAAATCAGCCACTCACCTGTCCCACGATCCAGCAGTGTGCTTTCCCCAGTCGGTTTCACCCGCTGTCTTTTTTCCTCTGTGCCATAATTTTCAGTATGGGGCTTTATAGCCGGCTACCCACTGTGTATGCAAAACAAGTCCTTAAAGCATAACTTCCCCTTTTGGGTGGAGCTTGCTTTATGTGACTGTGTATAGCCAGGGAGCAACTAGCTAAAGCCAAGAACAAAAATATAATATATCAAAGCATACCAGTGTTTAGATGTGGTGGCTGCATTATTTTTCTTTCTGGGATAAATTCATTTTCAGGGAGTTCAGAAAATACTCATTTGATTTTACCTGAAGTGCAGTGTCCTTGTCACTTCTTGTGAGCATAACTGGATCTTCCTTCTCTAAAATAAGGATCTCATCATCCATCGCATAATGGAGATTAAACATAGGCAGGAATGTTTGACCAGCCATGGTGGCAACCATGGCGCTCTCCATTAATACAGTGGGAGAGTCAATGTAGCCACCCAGGCACAGAAGGTGTGTTATTCGCAAAATTTCCAAGAGAAAATAAAGGAATAAATTGTGAAAAAGGAAAACGAATGCAATCACAACATCCAAGGACTGCTAAACTGCAATATATAACAATCTTGTTTTTGGGTCTAGATTTAAGTACCATCTATCCAACTTTCAATTTTCTGTATTTTTTTGGCCAGAACTGATGATGAAAAAAGAAGGATGCCATGTTAACAAAAATTTTTGGATTTTAAATGATTTTAAGTGATTTTGTTTATTTTTTTCTTGATTAACATGTAAGATTAATTCTTACCCTGACAAATAAATAAAGTCATTCATTAATTAAGCAATCATATTGCAATCTTGTCCATGGTAAATCATTTTCATTTTATCAAATTCAGACCACCATAGGAAGCACATCATCATAAAATACAAACTGTAGGTTTTTCGGCTGCTTGTCAAACCTGTTTTACAATCAATTAAGAAGCTATTAAAGCCTTAGAAACAAGTGATGGTCTTCTCCTCAGGCTCTTCATGTAAAGAGCAGGTGAGAAGTGTGCACAGGAACACCCCGAGCTTATAAATCACACATAAACGGTAGGGGGTATCACACTTTTAAATGGTATATGCTGAGAGGATGTTAAGGCATACTTAGCTTTGACTTTCAAGGCTAAGTTGTAGCAGCAGTATTCATTACACTTGCTATGACAACAAGCGTTAACGCCATGTTTTAATGCTATAATAGCCAGCAAGGTTAATGAAATTCACAAGAATTCAGTAAAAAAATTCCATTTTTTTCTTAAAATTATTTCTTTCAAAATAAACCATATACATGTATCTTTGGAAACCATCTAGAAGACAGAACAAGAAAGGACATCTAGTTTCTTCCAGTCCAATAAACAGCTGTACAAAAGTTTTTCTTAGGCTACGTTTTCATGGAGGCATGGGTGCAAATAGTTTGCTACATTCAAAAGCTGTAAAATGCTGCCTCTTGACGCAGCAATTAGCTTTGACCAGTTTGTGTATGACCAGAACTTCATAGAAACGCCAACCCTAGATGCACACTGTCTGTTTTTAGGGTTGTTTGGAGGCTCTATCATGTGTAACCACTCAGATACAGTTACGGTACATAAGAATAGCACCTAACGATTTGCACAAAGTACAAATTTGACAACCGCCATTGACAGCTGCAGCTGTTCGTACACAGTGTGTGCAGGTAGCACCCCAGTAGCATGAATCTACAGGGGTGGCCAACCTGGGCACTGTGAATGTAACCATCAGAATTTAAATATAAACTATTGATATAACCCATTGCAAAACACCTGTCTCAGATGCCTATGATGTAAGCTGAATTTTCCTGGTTCAAATTTGTTTTCCTCAAGGGAAATCGAGCTCTGCAAGTCAGGCAAACTGGCAGGTCTACCCATTAATGGAGATGTATGACAACCTCTCTAAACAACTCTTGGCTCCTTTGCACTCCTTCTGTTCCATGATTTGATATAAAAAAGAAGGGGAGTTGCTTCCCTTGACCCCAGCAAACTGATAAAGGGACCCCAATCAAAATAAATGTAAAAAAAAAAAAAACACAAAAACACAATTACTATTTTAATTATAAAAAGGTTATAATTACAATAGAATACTTTTTCCCACTTTTTTTTAGAAAAAAGGTAATCCAATGAGATCTTGATAAAGTCATGGATCCTTTTCTCTTTCAAAATGCTTGAAAAAGATTCATTTCTAGAGAGAAAAGAGATGTATAGTAGTAATGACCATTAATAGGATGCATCATGATTTTAGAATACAGTGTAACCACAATGCTTCCTGTTGAATAAAATAAACTAAAGAACGATTGAACTAAAAACAAGCACGCTCAGACAAGACTACAATTGTTAAAGAAAAAAAAGAATATCAATTGGTTGCTAGATCTTCCAACCACCATCTCATGTTTATGGATCTTTTAGGAAACGTTGTCATTTATTTTGGATGTTTTGTTTTAAACTATATTACATCTGTAGGCTATGTTTCAAACAGATGACCATACAGACAACAGCCTCTAATGCATGTCTTCCTCTGGATTGTATTTACTTTTATGTACATAATTGATTGTGAGCTAGTTAAAGCCTATAGAAAGTATCCTTTTTTTCCCCAATTGTCTGGGATTGGATACTTCTATTTTTATTCATTTTAAATTTGTATAATAAAGACTATGTTATTTTATCTAGTTATGTCTCCTCTCTGTTGCCGTTATAGTCCAGTATTGTAGGACACCGGAGATTGTTTCTCCAGTTTATATCTAAGGTTTTTCTTTGCTCTGTTTTGGATGAGGCCCATAAAAGTCTCACTTGTTTGACTATACTATGTTTCAAACAGGTAATGTATTATTTATGCAACAACTATAAGGGCAGTAAGTGTCCCAGAAGCCAGATAGCCAATACACTTAAAATGACATAAGGTGTCATTTATAATTGCCACCAAAAGACTTGTAGGTCACGTGGCTCATTAAAACGACAACTGACTATGCAAATTAACTTTAAGGCTGGGTTCACACTGCTGTGCGGAGCGGCTCACAGCAGGGGTCTGGTGCTTCCCTGTTCTCCGTTTCAAGGGCAAATCAGCCCCGAATTTTTGGCTGGATTCGGATCTGAAACGGACCAGAAGACGCAGAGGACTCTTCTGCAAACTGCTCCGCAGCTGTCCCAGAGCTGTGTGAACCAGCTCCATTGAGAGCAAAACCTGCATCCAATTTGCACTAGTGTGAACCCAGCCTTAAAGTTGGCACAAATATTTTCCAAAAATTCATAGTTTTTATGAGTTAACTTTTACATTTGTATGTCTTATGATTGTTTTGTTGTTTCTAATTTTTGGTATGAACCTTCTGCCTCAAGCAAAAATGTAATATATTGATATATTGAAACATTAATTTTCTTTTTTCCCTTAAATTTCACCTAGTGATCCGGTAAGTAAAACACCCCCTGTCTTAACCTAGCCATAGATGGAGCGATTTTTTAAAGATATTCTGATAAGAACTACAGTATGATATCTAAAAACTTGGATACACGGTGATATTTTTTTAAGGGAGTAGAGCATGTTTCCAATTAATGTGAATTTTGTTTCATAAAGGATAAGGTTACTTGTGGGAACATGTTACACCCGATTTTAGGTGCTGAGCCCCCACCCGGGTGGCATCAGTGTAGGGAACAGTGCCCTGTACTAGCTGCCACGATTTGAAAAAAGCGCCTATGTGGTCATGTCCTTCAGAAACACAGCTCCATGTGTCTGAAAGAACTACAAGCCCCAACATCATCCCTAGCGGCTGTTCTCTGTGGAGCGCTGTGGTAGGTAATTGAGACTTTCTATCAGGGAGTATTGTCTTGCCCATATGGGATGTATTGGCAAGCAGGACACCTGCATGGCATCAGTGATCTGCTAAATACTGGTGCAATGCTTTCCAGGCTCCTGCAACAAAAATAATAAATGCTCATTTTTTTACCTGCAAAAAAAGGTGCATTTATAATTTTTTTCCTAAAAAGTGAACTTATACTTTAAATGGAGTGCAACATGCTGACTTCAATCATGGTTGACAAAAACTTGTTTTATATATATATATATATATATATATATATATATATATTACATGTGTCTTGTAATCTTTGCAAAGTGAATATTCACTTTCTCAACTTCACTCACTAAGACGAGTGAAAGTGCTCTACTCCTTGAATAAATCAGGGTCAAAGCATTTCTAAAGCTGTCCTGGAACTACAAATTGCAGCATGTTGCTGTACTCAACAAAAGACATGTGATTCTAGGACTAGGAGCTTTACAGCCACTGTGTAATTTGTTTTTAGACAAAATGCAGATTTTAGGATATAGCCATAATGACGAATAAGTGAGAATAAAGTTGCCTCTGACAAGAGAGATTTGTGTGTGTTTTTTCATAGGTAATACTGATTGAGTACTGACGATAGAAAATTATGTCTCTGAAAATACTGATATTGTTTCCCAAATGATCTGGAGATCTGCAAATGCATTTTGTTGCTTTGTCAGAAAATAATAAAACGCAAATTTGCAATGTATACTGGAAGTCTATGCAGGTGGAAAGCCAATCAAATCAAGTTTTATTACGACAAACATCTTAGATAGTTGCTGTCCAAAACCGGCTGTATGTTGTGTCTTATCCTTCACAGGGGCATGCATATTTTGTTGGCTGGGAATGCCAGGTTGAGAATTTGTCTTTGCCCCATTAAATAAACCAAACAACGAAAATGCGAGATGCCTGATGCTGATGGTTATCACACAAAACTCTGTTGTGCATCATTTTGTAAGTATATTATTTAAGGGTCAGCCAATTTTGCGCCAGTCTGTCTGGTCTTCATAAGCCATCGATGCATTTCTCTAATTGCTTTTCTGTGGATGGCATGAGAACACATTTATGATATTGTGACAAAAACTTGGTTTTGTTTCCTGTAAACGGATAGCAGGACACAAAACACATGTCAAAATGTATCGCAAGCATCTTGGGCTCCACGACTATAGATACGATATACGTGATGAAGTCGCTCGATCAGAAAGGGGTTAATTTCACCCCCCCCGCAGATGACAAGGAAAGTAACGTGTTTCATGCAAATGACCTTTGAATGGCTTCCCCCGGCTCTCAGTGCGCTCTTCACTGCCAGCTCCCCCTCTATCCCCACTCCCCCCTCTTTAGTGGGCCCTCCGCAGGCCAGATTTTTGCTCATTTCCTTTATTTGCTTGACTGACTGTCACATGTGGACATGTTTCTCGCTTGTTAGGAAAGCCTTAATTAGTTCATGTCTGTTCTCCTCTCCCTCGTATTCTTTTTTCTCATCCTCTTCTGTCACGCTCATTCTTTCCTCTCTATATTTCACTCTTCTTCCGTGCCTGTTATTTTTCTATTCTCTGATGCTGTAATCTTCATTTCTGTCTCTGATGTTATCTTACCTTTTCCAGCATTCCATTGCCTAATACTCATAATACTGGTGACCTGATTTATGCATCTATTTAGATACACAAGTTCAGAAGATTTTTTTTTTAATTATTATTATTATCCCTTATTTAATTCCTCATGTTGATATATAGAATGTAAATTATTTCCTATAATCATACCTACGTATGTAAAGGAATTCAAATCCTTTAAAAAAAAAAAAAAAATTTAAGGAATGACCTAAAATGTGCAAAGCTTATAAAGTCTTTGTATAACTGAACACTTGTGTTTGACATTTCACATATAGAGGATTAACATGTAGGTTAAGCTGGGCATACTTTGTACTGTATGCAGTGCAAGTTCAAGGTGAACGTTAACCCAAATATAAGGTACTATAAAGGCTTAGCAAATAACACTTTGCAAAGAACAGAGGTGGGTGATACTTTGCAGCAGCCAAGATTGGACACCAATGAAGAAAAAATGGTGGTATAGTACACGTATACCACTTTGGACACATGGTTTGGAGTTTTATATGTACTCACATTACACTATTTTCACCTAGGGTATAGTGGCCCTCATCGTTCCCCTACGTTGTAACATTTTCTGCCTCCCATTTTATGGGAAGGAGTGCATAGACAGCACCATCACCCCTACTACACAGCACTACTCCCCTCTAGGTACCCAGCAGGTTACTGGGGAAAAATAATTGGATAGGCTTACAAAACTCGATCAATGATATCTTGATATGGGTTTCTTTTAGTGTAATAGTGTGAGGTAGATTGGACAATGACCTGGAATTGGAGTTAGAGTGGACCGGTCACCTAGATTTATTTACTTTGTGTGATAACAGGTAAACATCTTTCAAATGCTTTTCTATATAAAAAAAATATGTTGCGCTTGTTTTGGTACCTGCAAGTTGGCATTACTAAAATTGTATTAAAAAATACATACATACAGTATTCAATGGGCTCAATGCCACTGACACAATGCAAAAAAAGCCGCCAGTGAAGTCTTGTTTTTTTAGGTATTTGTTTTAAGATACTTACTCACCAACAGTAATGGAAGCTTAAGAATGAGTACCCAATATCACCTTCACAAAGGTCAACAATGGTAGCATAATTCTTTCTTAGCAAACTTATTTTAAACAATTCTTAACCTATATAAGTAAAGTAACTGTGAAACTGGATGGAATCATGTATAGATAAATGAAAACATAATAATATTTTCCAATAAATATGAGTTATACATTACAGAATATGCACAAGCACACAGTCATTGGGGTTTATTTACTAAAGGCAAATCCATTTTGCACTACAAGTGCACTGCCAGTGCACTTGGAGGTGCATTTGGAAGCATAGTCACTGTAGATCTGAGGGGGTAAAGCAAGGAAAAGAAAAAACAGCATTTTTGTTTGTACATGATTAGATGATAGAAATCAGCAGAACTCCCCACAGATCTACAGCGACTGCACTTCCAGGTGCACTTGCAGTGTACTTGTAGTGCAAAGTGGATTTGCCTTTAGTAAATCAACCCCATTGTCTCTACAGACTCCCTATAGCTGTGTTGAGTTTACCAAGCCAGTCTTTATTGACCCACTAAGATAAGACAGGTACCAGAGGTATCTGCTTTGTGAATAAACATGCTCAGTTGGCCCAAATGTGCATGTTTTTGTTACCACTTCTCCAAAGAATGATTGTTTGGAGGCCACATCTTCTAATAGCCTACCTGTAGGCAGGTGTAGTCTGTTTTATTCACTGTAGTTGGTGGTCGACTGCAGCACCATTTTGGTTGAAAGGGAAGTCAAGAGAAACTTGGCTCCTCTATGGTTTCCTGGGTTACTGGGGAAGCTATCTAATTGAATGCTGCTGCCCCATGTGACTCTGACAGCCATCTTGGGTCAGACATTTAAGTCCCTGGCTCACAAGCTTAGCGCACATTTCCTGTGTGGATAGTGTAATGACAGGTCACCCATCTGACAGTGACAGTGATTAGCATCAGGAAACGGGTCCAGATGAGTAGGGAAAAGTTAGGGACAAGCTATTCCTTCCTGGAAACGTCTCCATTTGGGTACAGACTGGCCCGGAGGCATATCACCCCTCAAGACAGACACTATCAGCACATCTGACACCTGCTCTGCCACACACTGCTGATATATTCTGTGAGTGTTTACAGTCAGTGCCTTCCCACTGGGTTTGTTGTGAATTATTGAATTCTACATTAATACAAGTTATGTTCTCTGCAACTAGACTCTGAGGGCCGGATTCAGAAACAAAGTACGCCGGCGTATCTCCAGATACGCCGCCGTAAATTCAAATGTGCGCCGTCGCATCTTTACGCCGATCCAGAAAGCAAGATACGCCGAAAAACATGGCTTCAGCCATCCGACGTAACTTGCCTACGCCGGCGTATTAAAAATATGCAAATGAGCTAGATACGCCGATTCACGAACGTATTGATATACGTCGTTTGCCTAAGGCGTATGACCGGCGTAAATTTACCCCTGCTATATGAGGCGCAGCCAATGTTAAGTATGGACGTAGGAACAGCGTCGAATTTTCCGTCATTTACGTTGTTTGCGTAAGTCGTACGCGAATAGGGCTGTGCATAAGTTACGTTCACGTCTAAAGTATTTGCGACGTGATTCAGAGCATGCGCACTGGGATACGTCCACGGACAGCGCATGCGTCGTTCGTTCGGCACCTCATTTACATGGGGTCACTAACATGTATCACGCCCACCTTCCATCTACTTTGAATTACTTTGAATTACGCGGGCTTACGCCAGCCCATCTACGCTACGCCGCCGTAACTTAGGACGCAAGTGCTTTGTGAATACAGCACTTGCCTCTCCAAGTTGTGGCGGCATAGCATAAAGAAGATACGCAACGCCGCTCTAAAGATACGCAATTGTATCTGAATCCGGCCCTGAGTGTTTGCTGCTGCTGCTGCAACACGCAGCACTACCCCACATACTCATGGCTAGATTTAGAAGGCAGTGGGCACCTTAAAATTTCAGCAGAAGCACCGGGACCATCTAGTCTCAAAGGGTAAACTAGATTTACCTTTCATATAAACCTGTATGGTTTTAATCTAGATCTTATGAATGATATTGCATAAATACAGGTACCTTTATTCTGATCTGTTAAAGCAGGTTATATGATTGGGATTAGATATATAACTATAAACCGCAATTGAGGTTTTAACATATCTGGCTTAATGCAACCCATTTTTCCTTTTAAACATCTCTTGGTATAATGAGACAGGATTAAGTCAGAATTTTAGACAATGGGGTCAATTCACAAAGAGAAACGTTATTGGTTTTCTTCAGGTGTTAAATTAGCACTCCTTATTTAACGCTAGCAAACATGGTATTCACGAAAGCTATAATCGTTATTTAACATAGTCGTTATGGTTTTCAACTGACTCTTTATCCAAACGTTATGCTAACTACTCAGACGTTATTATTAAGATTCGGGACGTTAAAATAACTCTTAAGATCGTTAAATAATGCTGGAGAGATGCATTCTGGGAGCAGAAGGGGAGGAGAACAGCTGCATGTGGAAAAGAGCAGATACAGAGAGAGAGAGAGAGACACAAGCAATACACATGGAGATTGAGCATGTGGTGTGCAAAACTTCTAGTGTGTGCTTTTCTAAAGCCATGTGTATTTCCTTATAGAGAGAATAAATCATGGGAGATGATAATCGGAATTTAGCTATCACCTGGGTTTCAGAAAAGTCATCCAAAATAGTATGTGAAGGGAATACACGTTTATAAATCTGAACAACATTCTAACGTGTTCTTCTTCGCCTCTGGATAATTTTAAGTTCAAATAGAGCACGGTTCTAGCTTGCCCAACACTACTAAAAACTTCACTACACTACAAAAATCGCCAAAAGCTTCCTCTAACAACAAAATATCGCCTGGGAAATGTCATAACGCCACCCTGAGGGAGGTGTTAATTTAACGATTGCTTAACGATTGATAACTGTCAAAAAAATCTTTGTGAATTGCACTTCTGTACATATTTAACGATTTGACTCTTTAAAATAACGATTTGAATCTTTAAAATAACGATTTGACTCTTTAAAATAACGATTTGACTCTTTAATAAGGATCCACACCTTAAAATATCGGTTCTGTGTAGGGAAACGTTATTTGATGATTTTTCAAAGCGTTAAATCGTTTAGTGAATTGAACTAGCTTCAATAACGTGCAAAATCGTTAAAATAACACTCGCAATCTGAAAATAAAGCTTTGTGAATTGACCCCAATGTGATGAGTGCAGAATTGGGGTTTTTTCATAGTGTAAAGAATCTGAGGATTGAGCAACCCTTAGTAGAAACTGTTGATAACTTTTCAACTTTGTAAACCCATCACTTTATTGTATAAGAGGAAGACTGTGGCACGTTATAAAAAGTATATTTAATTTATTATTGTAACATTTACCTGAAAGTCATTTTTATCTGGACTTGTATTTTTACTTGTTTCTTTATGAGCACATTATTGAACACATGTATATTAGGGAATGAGATTAGCATTTATTACTTAGTGTGAAATCTCACTTTATATGATAAAAACCACCTTCTATCTACAGTGACTTCCCTACATATAAGTAGAGGGTTCTACCTGTTATAATGTATATATGTTAATGTATCAGTACCAGTGTTGTAATGGATACAACTTTGAACCCCCTCCCCAGCACCCCATTTAGCCTCAGAAGCAAAAATCATAAAGATTTATAGGGATCTACTGGGCAAGTTGGGACATTGCACAGAAGATTTACTGCAAAGGATGCAAACATTGTGTGTTAAATGGTTCTCCCCAAACAGAATATTGTGCCAATACTGTAGGTAAAAGGGAGAACTAGAACCTTTGCTAAGGTGAAGAGTGGGTTTGATAATAAAGATTACATAACATACTAGATGTTATCTAGGGCGATGTAAAAACCGTCAGCCTATGTTTTTAATTTTGTACATGTTAGGCCGCATACACACGATCAGACCTGTCCAATAAAACTTGTCTGAAGACCAGTTTCATCGGACAAATTCGATGGTGTGTATGGCCCATCGGACCGTTGTCCATCAGACCAAAGTTTTAAAACCTGCTTTAAAATGTGTCCGTCGGACAGATTCGATGCTTAGTACACAAAAGCATCGGACCAAAAACCTGCGCATGCTCAGAATCAAGTCGACGCATGCTTGGAAGCATTGAACTTTGTTTTTTCATCACATCGTTGTGTTCTACGTCACCGCGTTCTGGTCTGATCGGATTTTTGGTCCGATGGTGTGTACGCATATTAGACCATCAGACCACTTCAGCGTGGTCCAATGAAAACGGTCATCGGACCGGTCTGATCATGTGTACATGGCCTTAAAGATTGTTACAATAATAAACATTTACAATTGTATCTATATCTGTATAGCTATGGATGCCTAAAAAGTCTCAACATTTTTTTTGTGCTTAGTGTTCTATCTGAGAGGGACATTGGCAGTCCTACCTATACAAAGTCAACCCTGTCTTCATATAGGTTCCTTTAAGCTAGTTTCCCCGCAGGGATGTAGTCCCAAGGGAGGGGGCGAGCACGCTGACTAACCCCCAGCTAGAAAAGCTTGGATGATGGGGGGCAAGCTTACTGAGGAAGAACAGGAATTGAGAAATTCAGACAAAGAAAAAAAAACATTTAGAAGGGAAATCAAAGGAAAAGGTAAGTGAACCAACAATGCACTGGCTTAAAGGAACCTATTTAGAAAAAAAAAAAAAAAAACTTTTACAACCCGTTTAAGAGTTCAAGTTGTTATGGGCAGCTCCTCCATCTAGGCTCCCTTGTCCTTTAAATGTATGACCAAACCATCACCAATGAATAATGACTCACCCCGATAAGTCTGAGGACAGCAGGTACATGTGAGGATACCTCAAACTCTGTGTAGACTTCAGGGGAGAACAACAAGTCAGTTATATGAGAAGAGTTATGAAATATTTGGAAATGCTCGGATGATGGGGGCAAGCTTACTGAGGAGGAACAGGAATCAAGAAATTCAGACAAAGAAAAAAAAACTTTCAGAAGGGAAATCGAAGGAAAAGGTAAGTGAACCAACAATGCACTGGCTTAAAGGAACCTCAAAATCTGTGTAGACTTCAGGGGAGAACAATGAGTCAGTTATATGAGAAGAGTTATGAGATATTTGGAAATGCCCTGCACTTAAATTCTAAAGACAAAAGCACCAGAAATCTGTTGCCAATTTTTATAAAAATCTTTTAATTCTTTCATACAAGTATGGAAAAGTGCAAATGTCAATTCATTACATAGAAAAGGAGATTTAAAAAAAACCTTTGCTTCCATTACATAGCAGGCACTATATTGTTCATGCTCTTGCCTTTACCATTCACCCCCATTGCCATGGGGGGGGGGGCATTGGAGGCTCAGATTTCTATTCAGATCTGGACAGCTCCTATATGCCTACCTATATAAAAAAATACTTGGGCCTGGGGATGAGCTGCTCAGACACTTAGCACTGCGTTGTGGTATGTAATGAGGACATACTTATACATCCTCACCTAGAAAAAAAACTGTATTCATGGGAAACAAGGAGGAGATATAATCAGACACCATACTGTGCCTCCTATGCAGTGTACCTAAACAGGTTTTTATTAACCACAATGTAAAAAAGCCAGAGATTAGCAAGATAAAAACTGTAACACATATTTGTTAACATAGGAAAGAAAATGTAACAGCAAAGAAAACATAATGCTAGAGGATTTTCTGTGAAATGAAACAAACTTGCATTAAGCTACAGTGTCATTTTTGCATTGTGACATGAAAAAAGATAGTAAAGGGTGTGCATATCCTGGCCCTAATTTTACTGACAAGTATTGACGGATTGAGCATATACAGGGATCCATGGTGGTACAGTATCTCCTAGAAAAGCTTTTATCTATAGTAATTTTAAATCTTTAATTCTTCAACTAAGAAATTAAAAAAAGAGAAACACACACACACACATATATACACATCTATACTTTTAGTACATTCAAATTAAGTGTGTTATTGCTAATATTTGCTTCACATTTTTTCCCTTGTGCAGTGGTGGCAGGCTTGGCACTCCATCCCTGTCTCATTTGAATATCTAGAGAATTAACAAGCACAGATTAGCATCGCCTCGTTAAAACCAGCGCCTGCTCCCACTGCTAATGTGTAAAGACAAGTGCTGGAAAGTGGCAGGGAACATTAAGGCCAAACTCAATCAAGTCCCCTAACAGACCCTGAGGACCCAAAATTAAACTGGTGGCTTGCAAATGGTCCCTCCAAGTCTGCTAATTTCTGCTCCCCCAGCTTGGAGCATCTTCTGCACCCCCTCCCACACCAGTAACCCGCAATAACCCACCTCCCTCCTCTTCTGCCATGATTAACCACCTTGAGGCATGAAAAACTGGTGCCATGAAAAACAGAAGTCCTTTGAGCCAAGACTTGTTATCTTCAGAGAGGTGGGAGGTGTCACACATCAACATGGGCAGTTTAAATATCACTTTTGCTTGAGCTCTCAACTTGATGTTTACTTTAGTAACCTGTATTTAGCTGTCATTGCCTATTTACAGCAATGGTGGAGATATTATCACACAGTGTTTCCTATCGGAAAATAATATATTTCAGCAAGTGTGAAGTTTTCGTCAGAGAGGGCTGCCATATATTTATGTTATGTCGATTACAGTGCTTAGACTGAAATAATTTGATCTTTCAATGCAAAATAACGATCACAGTAACTTCTTTCTTCATAGACAAATATGACTTCACATTTAATCCTAAAAAACAATTGATCCGTTAACTTAAAAAATATCTTTGTACACTTTTGAAGCCTTTGTGGGTATGATAATGCTAGTACACAACCAAGCAAGAGTTAAAATAAATACTACATGCTTAGAAGTTGACAGAAATTGAAACTTAAAGGCTAAGTCAACCCAAAAAAAAATATTTTATTTATTTTTGTAACAAACCTTTGGCTTCCTATACAAGATCTCCATGTCATAATTCACAGCACTTTTTCTGCCAACCTGTATGTGTTGCAGCATCTCTTGTTGCAATCTACATAGTATCAAATAAATAAGTAATTACATCAGAGGGTCCCTCTAATATAGGCAAATGCAGGTGTTCCTAAGAAATATAGAAAACTGGTAAGTGCTTTATCCCTCAAGCACATATTCGGTGCCACTGGACCAGCCACCGTATGGTGAACACACCACATTCCTAACTAAAGCTTGGTACTTAGTGGTAGAATTTCATTTGAAATTGTTCATTTTAGGAATATTCATTCAAATTTCTCATGGTTATCAGGGTTAAATCTATGTTTGATTTTTACCACAGTGACAAGAAAATTTGAAGAAGCAGGATGGAAAATCTTTCTTAAGCAAATTCATTTCGAACACAGTATTTACTAAAAACAAATAGAATATGCACTTTGCAAGTACAGTTGCATTCTGCAAAGGAATTTGCTCTCAAGCCTAGTAAATGATAGGAAGCTCTGCTGACTTCCATCCTCCAATGATGTGCAAGCAAAAAAGCTTGCACATTACATACAGTATGTATTCTTTGCATAGTCAAGCTTTGCCTCTGGAGCGAATGCCCTTGTAACTTCACTTGTCTTCACTTGTCTTTTTGTCTTTAGTAAATCAACCCCTATATGTGGTTTAAATTCAGAAAATTTGATTAATTTAAAAATCAATGAAAAAAGCAAACATTTGATGTTCGTCATAGAAGCTAAAAATGTACATTCATTAAAAAAAAAAAAAAAAATCACTGGTGTTTAGCCAGCTTAAGATTTAATAGCAATTGAAAGCATGGGTATTGGTACTTTTCAAGTGCTTTTTATTAAGCTTCAGACATGAGACATATTCTTAGAAAAACACAAAACATCTTTTTATTGGACACTCAGGAAATTCATAAAACACATCCTAAAATACTGTGCATGATTATTTTGATGCTTAATCCTAGATTAATTTCATCCACATAAAACGATTGCTCTTTTATATCCCGCCCACAGACAGAGTTATCTTTTAAGCATCTACTAAAAATTTAGGTTTTGGGTTGATTTACACTTTAAAGGATCAAAATAATGATACAGCCATTATAGGTCTAAATGGTCTAAATCACCCTAAGGGCCACCCCAGATGCACTGGCATACTGTATACATATATATTGCATATACCTTGAAAAATCTGTGCTTTGTGGACTCCACAATAGTTAGGTAACTTCCTTTTGCTACAAAATAAAATAAACAATCCAATATTTTGCTCTGATGAGTATGCAGACATTGGAAAGTAGATATCTCACCAGTGGAGTTTCACATACATAGATATGCCTATTAGTTGATTTAACTGTCAAGTAACAGCATATCAAAAAAATATTCTTCAGTTTAACAATAACTAATGACTACTTACAGCTATGCACCAATGTTACTACAGAGTTTTCACATGAATTAAAGTAGAACTGTAGGTGTAGCACTTAACCCTATAGGAGCTGCTTGATATTATAATGTCTTTGTTCTGCCACAGCTCTTCAAGCTGCTTGATCTCCACTGATACACTTGGTTATAAGTTGAACGGTGCTCACACCTGTGTAACCTAAAAGAGAATTTTGGGCTTCTTCAAAAAAATTACATTGTCCCATAGTAAAAATAGGAAGTGAGAGGAAATCCTTATCCTTCGGGCCCTACAGGTTACCAGAACTAGTGTCCGCTTTGAAAGATTCCACTCTATTACTTTTCTGGGGACAACCCAAAATGTGGGATTATCTTTTACTTTCACTTTCAATGATAATGGTAAATAGGACAAATAGACGGCGGGGGGCACAGACAGCAATACAAACCTAATTGGTGTTCTTATCCATCTTCATTCTGTCCCAAACTATAAAACAGTGTTGCCTTTGTTATTATAAACACAACACTTTTAAATTTGTTTCTATTTATCATGAGCTGAACTAAAAAAATCTATGACTTTTTCTATGTACACAAAAGGCCTATTTCTCTCAAATGTTGTTCACAAATCTGTCTAAATCTCTGTTAGTGAGCACTTCTAATTTACCAAGATAACCAGTCTGATAAAACAGTGACCAGGCAAACCAGGCTATTGGGACCGTGGTGCTTGGGGTGTTCCGCCTGACAAAAAAATTACCAAAGGGAACAGACAGAGCCAGGGATGCCCTCGGGATGGTGTCAGATGGTGGCACCTGTCCCGGGTGCAGAACGCACCCCCATAGCGACACCACCTGCCACTGACACCCCCCAATGTGTGGCACCCAGGGCGGATTGCCCCCCCCCCCATTGGTACGCCCTTTCTGCCATCTGTCCAGTGAAAACTGGGATTAATCTGTGAAGAGAACAACTCTCCAAAGTGCCAGGTGCCATTGAATGTGAGCATTTGCCCAGTCAATTTGGTTACGACGATGAACTGAATTCAGGTGAGATGAGTCAGGTCGAGACCCCGATGAGGATGACGAGCATGCAGATGAACTTCTCTGAGATGGTTTCTAACAGTTTGTGCAGAAATTCTTTGGTTATGCAAACCGATTTTTGCAGCAGCTGTCCGGGTGGCTGATCTCAGACATTCTTCGAGGTGAAGATGCTGGATGGGGAGGTCCTGGGCTGGTTTGGTTACACATGGTCTGGGGTTGTGAGGCTGATTGAATGTACTGCCAAATTCTCTGCGTCTTTGGAGACGGCTTATGGTAGAGAAATTAACATTCAATTCAAGGGCAACAGCTCTGCTGGACATTCCTGCAGTCAGCATGCCAACTGCACGCTCCCTCAAAACTTGCAACATATGTGGCATTGTGCTGTGTGATAAAACTGGAATTTTTTTGTAAAACTAACGATTTTCTCATCAATGATGGAAGAATCGTGCAAGAAATGTTATATAAAAAAAATGTGCATGTGCAAGAAAAGAATATTCAGGAGAGAAAAGAATATTCCCGGAGAGAAAAGAATATTCCCGGCAACATGAAGGTTTGGTCGGCCGAATTTCGAAAATCAATGGTGGCATCATCGGATCACAAAAAAAACTAACTTTCTGATTTTGAAAAGAAAATGTGTTTGAAATTCAACCGTGTATGGCCTGCTTAACACAGATTTAGACAGATTTGCGAACAATATTTGAGATAAAAAAAAAATATATATATATATATATATATATATATATATATATATATATATATATATATATACACATATTTTGTGAAATGTATTCGTAAAGCTGAAAACAAATATATTTCTTGTACATATAATAATGGGCACTATTATTTGCAAATATTTGCAAATATTTTCTAGTTTTCTACATTTGTCTACTTTAAATGGTGTCAAGCAAAAAATAAGTATTATATAGTGCAAAAACATTTATTTTTCATTGCAATGCCACACTGGTTGGGGGAAAAAAATGTTTTGACTACCCTGTATTCACTAGGAAAAATAAAATGCTATATAATATATATAAAAACACAGACAGGAACCGACCCTATATGTATTCATTCATTTATTTAATGTCATTTTAAACAGGTAATTATAAACTTCAGTTGATTTTCCAGATTTTAGACAGGCTGGGAGACAATATAAAGTTTGTTAGGCTCAGTCAGACCAACCCACCATGAGGGGCTGATTCTATATTATACCTTGGCAAACGTATATTCTTCTGTATCATCATTATTTCCCAACTCTACTTTGGTTTCTCTACTTTATAGACACCTTGGGCCAGATTCACAGAGCGATTACGCGTGCGCAACTGCTGTTGCGCGTGCGTAAGTCTAAATGTGCGCGTGCGTATAGTTGGACGCGATTCACAAAACAATATACGCCAGAAATCTACGTTTTTTGGTCCGGCGTAATTGAGTTAGACATTCGCTTCCCTTCGCGCAAAACTGCGCTAGACACACCATTGATTTGCTAGTCAAATATGCTAATGAGGGAGTTACGGGGATCCACAAAAAAACGCAGTTGCTGCGCAGGCTACGCGATGTGCGCAACTGCAAAATGTCCTGTCTAAAGTTAGAGCACATAAAAGCTGATCTAACTTTTGAAAAAAAGTCTAATTGTCAGATAAAGCAACACCGTTATTGAGGAGCAGACCACACACACGTGTTGCACTACAATTTGACTGCCAACATGCTAGGGGCATCGTCGCTCATAGCTGCACTAGTGAATATAGATGACCAAAGAAGGAGGAGGGCACAGAGGATGGCACGGAGGATGGCACGGGAGAGGGTATACCGCACCCGCATACACCTGTTTGGCATGAATGATTCAGAGGTCTTTCGCATCTTCAGATTCCCCCTCATGCCATCCTGGAATTAACCACAACCTTGCAGGAGGACATCACCAGCCCAACACAACGCTCACATGCAGTGCAGCCACTGGTCAAGGTCCTGGCAACACTCCATGTCCTTGCCAGTGGCTCTTTTCAGCGTACAAGTGGAGTGGTGGCTGGGATGTCACAATCCTCCATGAGCAGATGTGTGCACCAGGTTGTCCCTGCAATCCTCACACGCTTGGCCAACCAAATCATCAAACCCACCACTGAGGAGCTTCGAATCAAGGCAATGGCAGATTTCTACCGAATTGCCAGATTCCCACGCACCATCGGGGCCATAGATTGCACACATGTGGCACTCCAGCCCCCCCATGAGACCGAGCACATGTACCGCAATCGGAAGAATTGGCACTCCATCAACGTACAGGTGATAGTTGATGCCCAAGGCCTCATATGGCACGTCCGTGCCAAACACCCAGGGTCCAGCCATGACAGCTACATCTACAATCAAAGCCACATCCGAACAGAATTCGAACAGAACGTGTATGGGAACACCTGGCTGGTTGGTGAGTGACATGGGAGTCAGGCATGACTATCCCCTCCCGTGATGCACAACAGAAGTGGCACATGCATGACTAACATTCTCCTGTCTTTTCCTTTACAGGTGACTCTGCATATGCACTGGAACCCCATCTCATGACTCCTATCCGGAACCCCCAAACCCCAGGAGAGGAACGATACAATGAAGCACACATCAAAACCCGTGCAGTGGTGGAGCGCACCTTTGGCCTCCTGAAGTCACGTTTCCGATGCCTGGATAAGTCTGGGGGTACACTGTTGTATTCCCCAAACTTCGTGTGCCATATCATCGCTGCATGTTGCATGCTACACAATCTCGCAGTGAGGAAGGGCCTGCAGGTTGAGCTACGTGATGATCTGACCCCCCAACCAGAAAATCAACCCCTAACCGAGGATACCCCGTCTTCTGAGGGAAGAGCAGTCAGGAGGCAGCTCATATTGGGCATCTTTGCACGTTAAACACACACATTAATCATGGCACAATGAGAATGCATGCATGCACACCACTATGGTCCCTAGCACACACACCCCACATCCTCATCAAATTGGATTGGCACCAGTCCACCATGCAAGACTGGTGAGCAGTAACGCCACGTCAAGGCTCCAATTATGTCACTGTACATTCATACACCATTCACACGGACCTGGGAATCACTTCTCCCTGGTCCTGGGGAACCCTTCTCCACCAAAATTGAGGGTGACACCCCTTTTCCAGCAGGAATGTCACCCCCACATTCAAACATCATTCACAACCCAAAATATGCCAAAAAAGTCAAACAAACAAAAATGCATAGAAACAAAAAATGCATAGGAAAAAAAAATTGCTTAGAAAAAACAAAAAAAAAGCAGAGAACAAAAATAAAAAAGCTTTCAAAACAAACAAAAGGGGGAAAAAAAAATTAGTGCCCTCTGCCTGAGCCACGCCTGGGGCGCCCCCGGCCACGGCCCCGGACCCTCAGGGGAGACGCATGGGGGAGGGGAAAAGCCGGGGAAGGAGGAGCAGCCCCTGAGATCTGCCCACCTGGCGGCCTGCCCTCCAAGGCCACGGCTATTCTGTCCAGGGCAGCACCAAGTGTTGCCGTGTTGCCCTGGATAGCCTGGGTAAGGGCCCTCACATCCTGCCCAACGCCTGCTGCTGTAGTTTGCAGGTCATTTAGGCAGGTTGTGGAGGCCCGGGAGTGGGAGTCCAGGTTACCCAGGCTATCATTAATGGAGGACAGGCTCTGATCCACCCGCCCCATAGTCTGGCAGAGCTGTCTCAGAAGGCGGGTCTGGGTGGCCAGGTTCCTTCTCAGACAGGCGGGCATGAGATTGGGCGCCCCCCTGGTGCTTGGGGATGACCTCCTGGCTCTTGCTGATGGTTGTGGCCGGGGAGAAGGGGAGGCCCTTGTGAGGGGAGCCATGTTGGGGGAGGAGGGGGGGGGGCTGACCCTTAGGGAGGGCAGGCTTCTTGCAGCCAGAGGGGAAGAGTCCGCAGAAACCAAAGGGCCAGTGCCTTCCATGGACTCCTCCTCCTCATGATTCTGCTCCTCCTCATGATCGTCCTCCGCATGATCCTCCCCCTCCTCTTGTTCCTCCTCTGCGGACTCTGGCCTTGTTGGGGGGGCCTCATTAGGCTGCTGTCCTGGGGTTGGAGCGGTCAGTCCAGATGGCCCTGCACCCTCCTGCACAGCTGTGGATGACACAAAACATTCACAGGTTGGAGGATCCACACACTTGCCACATATTCCCTTTCACCCCCTCCCCCACACATGCTACACACCTGAGAGAAATAAAAACCTTACCTGGCACCGCGGGGACCGGACTTGTGTCAAAGCCTGGCAGGCCCTCCACTTCATGCCGGTGAAAGGTCAGGGCCACCACACGCTCCGTCTCTGAAAATCTAACCCGGCATGGTGGGCCCCCTCCTGTGCCCCTGGCATGGGCATTTATTGCGGCCAGTTTTTTTTTCACCTCACGCCGGAGGTCATTTATTTTCTTTTCTATCCCAGAGCGGGTCCGTGTCTCCCCCTCCCCCGATGAATTGACCTGCTCCGTGATTATATCCAATATCTCCCTCCTCCTGGCCGGGGTGGTGGTGGCACTCTGCGGGCCGTGGAGAAAACGCCCATAGTCGGTAATGGCCCGGGCAAGAATTCTTTTTTCCCCCACAGTAAAATTGAGCTTTCTTTTTCTCTCAGTCATACTTCCAAACAAACTCACTAGCAGTCACCAAAAATCTGTCACAAATACAAGCACAACCAATCAGACAAGAACACACACAAAGAGAAAAAGAACAGCCAAAAATCACACTAGCACTCAGCAAGAAACAGACACAAAAAAATCAGATGAAAAAATAAAGCAAGAAAACAAACGCTCAGAAATATATCAATCAAACAAACAGTCTCAAACACTTATCAAAATACACTTTCACAAAACTACCAACAAGCACAAGATCACACAGAACACTAATCTCACAACTACAAAACACACTCTAACGAACAACAGAGCAAAAGCACTTGATTCAATGGGAAGGGACACAAAGGGATGTACTTTTGCAATGGAAGGGCGTTTGTGTGTGTCTATTTATGCTGTCTGCGTAGTTCACAACATTGCCCTAGTCCATTTCCAATTTCAATGATTGCGCCGCTCCCGAGTTGTGAGCATGCGCACAACGGAGCTGACATGGTTTCCTTCACGCGCGCATGCGCGAGTCGGCCGGCCCTTCATTTGCATGGGGTCACGGCTCATTTCAATGTAACACGCCCACGTCCCTCCCAATTTGTATTACTCCTCCTTACGCCTACGGAAAAAACCTTACGTTTGCGCAAGCTCTTGCGTAAAAGCTACGTGAATCGCCGGATTACGCGGCTAGATTGCGCAAGTCTAACGGAAAAGTGGTGCGCTACGCCGGAATGATAATGCGCCGATCTACGTGAATCTGCCCCCTTGTCAGTAGCATCCAATCCTGATGAAGTGAATGAATATTCATGAAATGTGTTGAGAGTTGTGGGCCCAGATTCACAGAGCGATTACGCCTGCGCAACTGGTGTTGCGCGTGCGTAAGTCTAAATGTGCGCGTGTGTTTAGATGCGCGCGATTCAGAAAACGATTTACGCCAGAAATCTACTTTTTTTTGTCCGGCGTAATTTCGTTAGACAGACGCATCCGTCCGCGCAAAAATGCGCTAGACACACCATTGATTTGCTAGTCAAATATGCTAATGAGGGAGTTGCGGGGATCCACAAAAAAACGCAGTTGCTGCGCAGGCTACGCGATGTGCGCAACAGCAAAATGTCCTGTCTAAAGTTAGAGCACCTAAAAGCTGGTCTAAATTTTGAAAAAACGTCTAAATCTCACAGAAAGCAACACCGTTACTGAGGAGCAGACCACACACAGTGTTGCACTACAATTTGACTGCCAACATGCCAGGGGCATCGTCGCTCATAGCTGCACTAGTGAATTTAGATGACCAAAGAAGGAGGAGGGCACAGAGGATGGCACGGAGGATGGCACGGGAGAGGGTATACCGCACACGCATAGACCTCTTTGGCATGAGTGATTCTGAGGTGTATCGCATCTTCAGATTCACTCCTCATGCCGTCCTGGAATTAACCACAACCCTGCAGGAGGACATCAGCAGCCCAACACATGACACCACCCATGACACCCATGACAGCTACATATACAATCAGAGCCCCATCCCCACAGATTGCGAACAGAACATGTATGGGGACAGCTGGCTGGTTGGTGAGTGACATGGGTGGCAGGCATGACTGTCCCCTCCCGTGATGCACACCTCACAAGTGGCACATGCATGACTAACATCCTCCTGTCTTTTCCCTTCAAGGTGACTCTGCATATGCACTGGTACCCCATCTCATGACCCCATCTCATGCCAGCGCACATTATGCATCTTTGCACGTTAAACACACACATTAATCATGGCACAATGAGAATGCATGCATGCACACCACTGTGGTCCCTAGCACACACACCCCACATCCTCATCACATTGGATTGGCACCAGTCCACCATGCAGGACTTGTGAGCTGCAACGCCACGCCAAGGCTCCAATTATGTCACTGTACATTCATACACCATTCACACAGACCTGGGGATCACTTCTCCACCACAAATGAGGGTGACACCCCTTTTCCCGCAGGAATATCACCCCCACATTCCAAAATCATACACAAACAGAACCAAAAAAATTCAATAAATGACGAGCAAAAAAAAAAATGCCCTGCAAAAATATAATTTAAACAAAATAACAACAAAGAAAACACATATAAAAGAAAAAATCACTCTGCAAAACAGTCCCCAAATATCTCAAAGACACGTCACAAACAAACAAAAGCACCTTGCTGTATAGGGAGGGATACAAAGGGATGTATTTTGCAAAGGAAGTGCATTTGTGTGTGTCTATTTATGCTGTCTGCGTAGTTCACAAAGTTGCCCTAGTCCATTTCCAATTTCACTGATTGCGCCGCTCCCGAGTTGTGAGCATGCGCACAGCGGAGCTGACCATGGTCTCCTTCAAGCGCGCATGCGCGAGCCGGCCGGCCCTTCATTTGCATGGGGTCACGGCACATTTCAATGTAACACGCCCACGTCCCTCCCAATTTGTATTACTCCTCCTTACGCCTCAGGAAAAAACCTTACGCTTGCGCAATTTCCTGCGCAAAGGCTACGTGAATCGGGGGATTACGCGGCTAGATGGCGCAAGTCTAACGTAATGGCGGTGCGCTACGCCGGACCGATAATGCGCCGATGTACGTGAATCTGGGCCGTGATGTCTATTTTACTCTTTGGAACTATGTGATATTCTAATAAGTAATTTATTGATTTATTAGATATGGAATTATAACTGCAAACTGAGTATGCTAAGTAGATTGGAAATAGTTAAATCAGCTTCTATTTTTAAATACTTTCTACATTTGTTATGAGAATTTTTATCTATTGACAATTAAAAATAAAGGGCCAGATTCACAAAGCACTTACGCCGGAGTTTCTCGAGATGTGCCGTCTAAGTCTAAATTTGCTCCGGAATATTTTTTGCACCGTACCCACAGAACTAGATACGCACCAAAATAGGCTACTCCCGACCGGCCTAACTTGCCTACGCCTGCACATCCTAGGTGCACATTTACTCCGTCCAGACCATTGATTTCCTATGCAAATATGCAAATGAGGGAGATACGCCGATCCACAAAAGAAAGTTTGTGCAGTGCAGTCTACACGATGTGCTTATCAGCTGCACGGAAAGTCTAAAATTAGACCATATAAAAGCAGGTTTAAAATTAGATAATCCGTCTACATGTCAGCTAAAGCAACAGCGTTAGGGACGAGCTGAGCAGCCACACTTGCAGGACAACAATCTATATGCCAACATGCAGAGCTGCCATCAGGGGGGTACAGGCATTACACCTGTAAGGGGCCCAGGGGTCCCCAGGGGCCCAGATGGGAACCCCCTATTTCTCAATTCGCAGCAGCCCCCCCCCCCCCGCTTCTCAATTTCAGGCGGCAGCACCCCCCCCAGTTCTCTGCTCCAGGGGGCCCATGCCTGAAGCTGTGTAAGGGGCCCCATAATTCCTGATGGCGGCCCTGCCAACATGCCAGGGACATCCTCGCTCATAGCTATACTACTGACTTTAGATGAGCAAAGAAGGAGGAGGGCACGGAGGAGGGCACGGAGGAGGGCACGGGAGAGGATATACCCCACACGCATAGACATCTTTGGCATGAGTGATTCTGAGGTGTATCGCATCTTCAGATTCACCCCTCATGCCATCCTGGAATTAACCACAACCCTGCAGGAGGACATCACCAGCCCAACACACCGCTCACATGCAGTGCAGCCACTGGGCAAGGTCCTGGCAACACTCCATTTCCTTGCCAGTAGCTCTTTTCAGCGTACAAGTGGAGTGGTGGCAGGAATGTCACCCCCACATTCAAAAATCATTCACAAACAGAAAAAAAAATGCCCAGCAAAAAAAAAATGCCCAGCAAAAAAAAAATGCCCAGCAAAATAAAAAAAAAAACAGCAAAATAAGAAAAAACACAGCAAAAAAAAAAAACTCAGCAAAAAACACTCTCCAAATCACTCTCCAAAAATCTCAAAGACACGTCACAAACCAACAAACAATAACAAACAACAGAACAAAAGCACCTTGCTGTAGGAAGGGAAAAAAATTGGATGTAATTTTGCAATGGAAGGGCATTTCTCACGGTCTATTTAAGCACTGTGCATAGCTCACTAAGTCTGACGGGCCTAGAGAGAGAGGTGTTGACCATCGTCTGCTTCATGTGCACATGCCCAGTCTGGCCGGCCCTTCACTTGCATGGGGTCACAGCTCATTTCAATGCAACACGTCCATGTCATTCCCACTTTGAATTACACCGCCTTACGCCTCGGAATTTACATTGCACCGGTGCAAATTTGGACGAAAATACTACGAGGATACGGTACTTGCGCCTTGAAATTAAGCCGGTCTAACTTAAAGGAGTTGCACTACGCCGGTCCAAAAATGCGCCGATGTTCGTGAATCTGGCCCAAAGTTCTTTTATATATTTTGTTGTTCTGGTGTACTTCAAAAATTCCCATGGTCAGTTGAATATCTTTGTTCAATAAGTTATTCAGTTTTGTCACATGATATCTGTTTAAAAAAGTGCAGCAAATGCAGGTAGAATAAGTACTTTTGTACTTTACACTAACCATGGTGCAATCTTCTCACAGAGGTTCCTGACTGCTTTCCTAGTTTGGTCCACTTGTAGTTCTACTTATATATGTGTGTTATAGGAAATCTCATAATAACAATCCTTATCTGACCTTGAAAGGGTCAGAAATCTCATAATAACAATCCTTATCTGACCTGGAAAGGGCCCTGGCGTTACAGAATACATATTTCCTGTGGGTTCTAGCTTTTCCTCATAGACTCATGTCTGTAACCACTGAATGTTGCCTTTTTAACTGACGAAATGCAAGACTATTGTCTTCTGCCATGGCGTAGTCATGTTCCAGACCATTGATTGTAATGAAGCAGACTGTTAGGCCATGCATGTTTTTAAATTCTTCAGTGGCTGTAGTTTGGGGGCAATCTTCCAACTATTCATCTGATTTACCATGAGAAGGTTCCTAGGGAAAGTTAGATGTTGTATCTATGTTGCTGTCATTTCTACTAAAAGTGAACCTTTGCTATGTTTGTGTTTCCTGTAGATCATCTCTGATGTAGCTGAAATCATAAAAAGGAGGAATTATAAATTATAGCCTGGCACATAAAAGGATGTTAGTGGCCAAAAATCTCCCACTGTAGCATCAAAAGCAAAACATTTAAAGTATGGGAATTCTCAGGGAGCAATAATTAATAACTTTTTGAAACCAAAATGTGCCTTTTTTATTTTGGTTAATTTATCAACATTCTCTCTGGTCATATGTGTTTATTTATTTTATTTTATTTTATTTTGTGTTATTATTTACCCTACCTTGGAGTTGGTTCGTGGAGTTATACTTCCTGCTGAGCACTACAATATTCATTACCTCAAGTACTTTTAGTTGTAACAAAATAATCGCTAAATACTGTCTGCTATAGTCAACTTTTTAACTTATGCAATGTCACTACTATGGCCATAATTGGCTTCTTGGGAAATAGATGCTGTGCCTCATTGAAATGTTATTCCTACACTGCTTCATTCAAGTTCCGTTAGGTCTCATTATTTCATGGACTTAGTTTAGTTGCAATGTGCTGACTTGGACATGAATGGTTGAGGTCTACCTAGAGGGTGAAACAATTGCTTTTTAGAGACACCTGCTTAAGAGAAACATTCAGTTGCACGTAATACAAGTAACTTTAAGATGGTCAATTCTTTTATGCTATATACTGTTCCAGCTTTACAACAACCTTACTATAGTAGAAGTGGGTCTACAACGAGTAAATCTGAACAAAGGAAGTGTTCTTATATTATTCATGATCTTTAGCATCCCTTGTGCTCTGTAATAAAGCAACATCCCTTGTCCACCCAGGAGGTTAAAATTCCAATAAAAAGCTGAGATGTAAAATATTAATATGTCTATTATGCAGACTGGTTATATCCTTAGTTCTTGAGCTTGAGTACCTAGAATGGAACTAATGGTCCTGAGAGTGTTCCTAATGTCTGCATGTGCAATAATAGATATACAGAGGTGTTGCTTGCCAGCTATAGGTTATAACTGGCAGTTTATATGTCTATTACTAAACTTTTATCTTTACTTAATTCCCACTGTGCTGCCAGTTATCTATATGCTATTGTATTATGCAGGGCACCATTGCTATTGCCATTAGCTATAAGTGTACTAAAGAGATGCCAGTAGAATTTAACATTTCAACCAAACATTAGGTGGGTTTGGGTTTGTTTGTGGATGTTATTTGTGCAGCTCAAAATAGAAATATATATTATAGCATCCAGTAGTTGCATTGCATGTATCACAAGTGAGGGCCACTATTGAAAGCAGGGTTGGGACATGCCCTGGGCGCAACAGAGCAAGGGGACAGAGAATGTATGCAGGGCAGTAAACCCATTCTAATGCATGTATTAACAATGGGAGAGGGGGCACAGTTCTGCATCCTTGCCCTGGGCAAAACTGTCCCGGGATTGATTAAAAGTGTTCCTTCATTTAAAAACAAAAGAGAAATTAAATTCTATGGCACAATGTTTTGTTTTCATTTTATTTTTCTAAAAGTTATTTTTCAGATAAGCAATTGGATGAGATGTATGCAAATTATATTTCCTTTTCGTCTGGACAGCAAATCTCAAACATGCAGGATTTGCCCCAAACCCATTGTAGCAGTGAACCCAAACTTCATTTAAGAGCAAACTGTACTCTTCACTTATCAAACTGGCGCTTCCAGTTCTCCTCTCACAAGAGTTTCTTGTGATGAAAATTTAGAAGACCATATGCACAGGGGAAAGGGGATATTTAGGGATGAGCCTAGATTTCACATTTTAGGATTGGACCTAATAAAATATATTGTTAAAGTAGATGCAAACTCAAAATGAACGACATTTACTTTGCTAAAGCACTGGGTATCATTAACATGTCATTGCTGCTAATCTATTGCAGTCTATTTGCAGGCATTACTTGTACATTCATGCACTTAAACAATAGTTGCATGGCATTTATCAGGGTAATGTTCCTAAGAGTTATAACAAACCATGCCAGTTTAATGTGTGTTGATATAACCTCTTGTAGTCTCTATTGAAAGCCCATGTGGCAGGCTGACAAAACAGGAGAACAGTGGTCAACTTATAACAGGAACAATGGCTTTCATGGTGGGATCACCAGGTATTATTTAACCATTTGCCTGCCAGCTTATGTTTATAAATGCCCTGGACAGCAAGTAGTTATACCAGGATCATGGCTAGAGCTGCAGCCATGATCCTGGTACCGTTAATTTTTCACTGGTGATCCGCTGTAAGATAAAACTGATCCAGCTGTCTATAAAGTGCATGGAATGCCGCTACCTGCAGTGGTTTCCAGGCTTTCCTGATCTTCTGGGGAGCACAAGACTATAGTAAACAGTTGGGACACCTCCCAAGAGGTGTTTCCCGATCTTCTCTGTGGCAAATGATACCAAAAGCGACAATCATTTTTACCACTTCCGGTTTCAGAGTTGTCATTTCCTGGCTGTTACAGCCAGGGAAGCAGCTGATAAAACACAATCTGTGCTTGATAAACTGCCTTGGAGGGCACCTGATGTCTCTATAAAGAGTACCTGTCACTGGACAAAATTATCACAAAGGGGTTTGTTCACTCCCTTGTGACAGCAATAAAGTTAAGTGAAAAGAAACTTTCAAAAAATAATCTTAATTTAAAAAATAAATAAATGAAAAAGCAGCATATTTAAAAACAGTTTATAAATTACTTTTGAAATTGCATAACATTTAAAGCTTACATGAGATTTAAAGGGGTTGTAAAGGTTTGTTTTTTATTTTTAAAATAGGTTCCTTTAAGCTAGTGCATTGTTGGTTCACTTACGTTTTTCTTTGATTTCCCTTCTTTGTCTGAATTTCTCACTTCTTTTTTCTCCTCAGTAAGCTTGCCCCCATCATCCCAAGCCATTCTGGCTGGGGGTTAGTCAGCGTGCTCACCCCTTTCTTGGGACTACATCCCTGTGGGGAGACACTGTGAACATATATATATATATATATATATATATATATATATATATATGTTGTATATATTTTTGACAGAATAATAAAAAAAATATTACAGAAAAACGCATTCCAAAAAAGTAATGTTTTGATTTGCATTTTAATGAGAGAAATAAGTATTTGACCCCTTTGCAAAACCTGACTTTGTACTTGGTGGCCAAACCCTTGTTGGCAGTCACAGAAGTCAGACGTTTCCTGTAGTGGGCCACCAGATTTGCACACATCTCAGCAGGGTTTTTGTCCCACTCCTCTTTGCAGATCCTCTCCAAGTCCTATAGGATTAAGGTCTGGAGACTGGCTGGGCCACTCTAGGACCTTAATGTGCTTCTTCTTGAGCCACTCCTTTGTTGCCTTGGTTGTGTGTTTTGGGTCATTGTCATGCTGGAATACCCATCCATGACCCATTTTCAATGCCCTGGCTGAGGAAAGGATGTTCTCAGCCAAGATTTGAAGGTACATTGCCCAGTCCATCGTCCCTTTGATGTGGTGAAGTTGTCTTGTCTCCTTAGCAGAAAAACACCCCCAAAGCATAATGTTTCCACCTCTATGTTTGACAGTGGGGATTATGTTCTTGGGGTCATAGGCAGCATTCCTCCCCCGCCAAACATGGTGAGTTGAGTTGATGCCAAAGTGACTCAATTTTGGTCTCATCTGACCACAACACCTTCACCCAGTTCTCCTCTGAATCACACTTCAGATGGGCCTGTACATGTCCTTTCTTGAGCAGGAGTCCTTAACAGTGTAGTATGTTACCAATTGTTTTCAGCTGCCTTGAGACCATTGACAAGATTCTCCCGTGTAGTTCTGGGCTGATTCCTTACCATTCTCATGATAATTGAAACTCCACAAGGTAAGATCTTGCATGGAGCCCAAGACCGAGGGAGATTGTCAGTCATTTGTGTTTCTTCCATTTGTGAATAATCGCACCAACTATTGTCACCCTCTCACCAAGCTGCTGGCCATGGTCTTGTAGCCCACTCCAACCTTGTGTAGGCCTACAATCTTGCCCCTGCCCTCCTTAGACAGCTCTATGGTCTTGGCCATGGTGGAGAGATTGGAATCTGATTGATTGATTGATTGATTGATTGCTTCTGAGGACAGGTGTATTTTATACAGGTAATAAGCTGAGATTAGGAGCACTCTCTTTATAGAAGACACCTGGGAGGCAGAAATCTTGCTGGTTGTTTGGGGATCAATAACGTATTTTACTTATTAAAATGCAAATCAATTTATACCTTTTTTGAAGTATGCTTTTCTGGATATTTGTGTTGTTATTCTGTCTCTTAAAATACTTTTTTTCCCTCACTGTAGGTGAAGATAAGATGACAGGCATTGAATAATAAAACTACTTCCTATTTTCCACAGCCATTATTTGTCATATGCTTAATGCTCTGGCAATCTATATTGGTGCTCTCAGCATACACTGAAGGGCTGCAAAAACTGAAAGTAGAACTATGGACAGAGTAAGGGAGGTTTATAACCCCTGACCATACCTACCAACTTTTGAGATATGAATGAGGGACACCAATTAACATAATATGTAGGCATGGTACACACCCCCTTCCACGCCCTCGTCAGGGAGAATTATACAAATAAAATTATTAATAAAACCCACAAGTGCGTTTTTTTTTTATACCACTATTATTACTTTATATTGGCTTTTGAAATTTTTAAATGCAGTAATTTATAAATTGAATGAAATGTTCAGAACTGGTAAACACCTTTTTAACCACTTACCTACTGTGCACCTACACCCCCTTCCTGCCCAGACAAAATATAAGCTTCCGGCACTGCGTCGCTTTAACTGACAATTGCGCGGTCGTGCGACGTGGCTCCCAAACAAAATTGGCGTCCTTTTTTTCCCACAAATAGAGCTTTCTTTTGGTGGTATTTGATCACCTCTGCGGTTTTTATTTTTTGCGCTATAAACAAAAATAGAGCGTCAATTTTTAAAAAAATTCAATATTTTTTCCTTTTTGCTATAATAAATAACCCCCAAAAATATATAAAAAAAATATTTTTTCCCTCAGTTTAGGCCGATACGTATTCTTCTACATATTTTTGGTAAAAAAAAAATGCAATAAGCGTTTATCGATTGTTTGCGCAAAATTTATAGCGTTTACAAAATAGGGGATAGTTTATGGAATTTTTTTTTTTTTTTTTTTTACTATTAATGGCGGCGATCTGCGATTTTTTTATTGGGACTGCGCCGTTATGGCGGACATTTCGGACACTTTTCTGACATTTTTGGGACCATTTACATTTATACAGTGAAAAATGCTATAAATATGCATTGATTACTGTATAAATGTGACTGGCAGTGAAGGGGTTAACCACTAGGGGGCGGGGAAGGGGTTAAATGTGTGTCCTATGAGTGTTCTAACTGTAGGGGGAGGGGGGGTGACTGGGGGAGGTGACCGATTGTGTCCCTATGTACAAGGGACACAACCTCTCTCCTCTCTCCCTGACAGGGACGTGCAGCTCTGTGTTTACACACAGAGCTGCACGTCCCAGCTCAGTTACTGAGCAATTGCGTGTGCCCGGCGGCGATCGTTGCCGCCGGTCACTCGCACGGGATCCCCGCGGAGCGGCGGGTGCGCGCCGCCGGCGACGCGCGCGCACCCGCCCGCGGCTTTAAAGAGACATCACGTCATATGACGTGATGTCAGAACAATGGAGTCGTCTGCCCACCGTCATTTGACGGTGGGCAGATGACAAGTGGTTAAAAACCAAAAATGCATTTTATATACAAGAATATAGATCGGACTTTGTTCCAAATCAGGGACAGTCCCTCGAAATCAGGGACAGTTAGGAGCTATGCCCTGTCAGTTTTTTTTTTTGCCATCTGTGTCCCATTGACAAGATTTACCGTCATGTCCTCTCCCGTAGCCAGAACAGGAAGTGAGAGGAAATCCCTGCAAATTAGAGGAAATCCATTGGGGACCCCCAGTTTACCAGAACTAGTATCCCAATTGGAAGATTTCTCTTCTATTACATTTCTGGGGACAATCCAAAATGTTCTTTTACTTTCACTTTCAATGATATTAATATACAGCACAAATAGAAAGTGTGAATCTCCCTACCTGAGGCACAGACAGCAATAAAAACGTCACAGGTTTTTTAATACCTCTCCACTCTATTCAAAACAAAAAAAAGTTTTGCCTTTAGTTATACTTTAAGTCACAATTCTGTGTCTTAACTGCTGCTTTATTGCCTCCTGCCTCTAATGGGAAGACTAAGCTAGTATTTTTCATTTCTCTGTGTATTTAACAAGGGAGCAGCCAGACTGGAACAATCATACTGCTGCTTTTATCTTTTCATATCACATACGGGTACCTATATATCTCACAGTCCCTCAGAGACCGGCAATTTTCATTACTTTACTAACTCCGGCTATTTAGCAAAAGCAAAAATATGAACAAAGAGGCAGGCCTGCATGATGTCTATAAAGAACTGCTTGTATTTATCACATTTAGAACAATAAAAGTGCATAAACATGAATGTATCCATGCACAAAGAGGAAATTATGTAATATCCTAGGCTCTCTTCACTTTTGTTTTTTGTTAGAATTTCTTCAGCAGTGGAAGAAAAAAAATTGGTCTTTTAAGCTCTTCTCTGGTTTGTTATTAAAGCAATTATGTAGCATAACAGAGCGGATTGCACACTAATGGAAACCAAATGTGCACATAAAGAACAAGAATTGGGACCCTTCATAAACAAAACACTGAGGAAGTGATTAAGGGCATGGAGATGCTAAGCACTGTCTTGCTGCCTCCAGCCATAAAAGACAACGTGTATTTATTTATATATTATCATACCTCACAACTTTTTTTTTTTCATATGTGCATTCACCTTGACAGATTATAAACAGAAAACAGAGTCCTACAGCACAAAAAAAAGAGTAATACAGCCAAAGTATGGCCCTTATGTTCATATGTATTTATCAGAACGGAAGAGCGATTTATTTTGAAAAAATAACCAATGTTTGCCGAATGCAACACGTGTGTGATTGGGAAAAGCTGTAAAGTTCCCTTGTGTTCAAAAGACTTCTTTGACTTTAGGCAAGACTTTGTATTAGCATTGAAGCATCTTAATGATAGTGGAATTTAGAAGGCTATATTCTCTGTATGCACAGCAGATCAGCCAATCATAAATCAGCTAAGCTCTACAGGGCCATCAATCTATTTATTTCCACTTGCTGAACAGCTGGACTTTTTAACCTTATTTGAGAAGGATATCCCAGTTTTAATATTATCGTCTGGCATCTGATCCTCTCTTTCCTCTTTTCCCATAATAATGGAGACATTGAAGAGTTGCATGTAAGCTTCTAAACAGGGTCATGCCACAGTCAGATCAACATGGTCTGAATGTGTAATCACTTTTCTTGTAATTATCTCGCATTTGAGTTGCAGTGAATACATTCCTTGATTGTGCCTTTGTAATAGATGTTACACATGTTATACTTAGAGAAATGCAAGCACATCTTACTGTACATACAAGTTACAGCAAATGAGATACAGATTACCTTAAATGCATGTTTTTAAAACTTATTGGTGTTTGGCAAAATATATTAACTTTTATTAAAAGTAGCACAAATCATAATCCTTGTTTCTTAACGAATTCTGTGATAGGAAAAATAACGTTATAAAAAGCTCTGATTGGAGCTCCCTGAATCTTGCATACAAATACATTTCATCTCATAGTCTTAATGCACGTACACACGATCAGTCCATCCGATGAGAACGGTCTGAAGGACCGTTTCCATCGGTTAACCGATGAAGCTGACTGATGGTCCGTCGCGCCTGCACACCATCGGTTAAAAAAAACGATCGGGTCAAAATGCAGGGACGTAAAACACATTGACGTGTTAAAAAAAAATGGAGTTCAATGCTTCCAAACATGCGTCGACTTGATTCTGAGCATGCGTGGATTTTTAACCGATGGTCGTGCCTACTAACGATCGGTTTTGACCTATCGGTTAGGAATCCATTGGTTAAATTTAAAACAAGTTTGCTTTTTTTTAACCGATGGGTAACTAACCGATGGCACCCAGACACAATCGGTTTGGTCCGATGAAAACGGTCCATCAGACCATTCTCATCGGTTTAGCCTATCGTGTGTACGCCTCCTAAGTTGTCGCTTACTGTAGGACTATGTATAGCCAGACCCGCTATCTCTAACACGTACATGCAGCAGCTTTCATCCTGCTTACTGCCACTGCCAAGGGGCAATAACCTACTCATCTTTAATTGTACTGAAATATCAATTATTGTAGTCCTAAAATCCTGTGAATTACATTTTTACATACTGCACAGCCATGCAGGTGATATTTTATTTCCTGGTTTATCAAGACAGCTTCCTAGGTCATGTGTCCAGTCTAAGTCAGCTCATTGGACAATGATTCATCAACATCACCTCTGTCCAATGAGCACAGAGCTAACTAAAAAGCAGTTATGGCACACTCACTTTTCTTCACAGCATGCTATATGCACCACTCCATTAAAACCCCTGTAAATAATTTTTCCAGTTTGATTTCTCTGCATCAGGTGCAATGTGAGTCCTCATGTTAGACACTGGTCTTTGTTAGTCTTTCCTAAAGACTGTCATAAGACAATGCCCCTTTTAGATACTGTCCTGAATAAATGCATTGTTTAGAGCCTGCCCTGTGAAAGTGCCCTCATGCCAAGCAAAGACACTCAGATATGTTTCTTCTCTCTGAAGCATGGTCCTACAGAAGAATTCTGCCCGTGTCTCGTGACTCATGACATAATTTCAAGAGCAAAAGACTTCTTCAGGAAGCTTGCAGAAGAAAGGAGGAATTACGATTTGCCGGTGTGCATAGCAGGTTAGATGCAATGAATGACAAACTGCCTTCTCCTACACCAGGACCTGGAAGATAACAGTGACTATGGGAAAACCAAGACAGGGGATCAAATTTGGGTGACATTTAGAAAAAGCAGGTGTATCTTTCTTAATAGTACATAGTAAACTCAAAACTTATGGACTTTGGATTCACATATACATAAAATAATAATAATTAGAACATTTGGAATTATTTTATCTTATGCATATGTGCTTCCAAAGTCCACAATTTTTGAGTTTTCAATATAGTGTTCCACTGTATAAGATGTGGTGCAGATTACTATATAATGTATCCATGGACCACCCAAAGGGTACTACACTTATCGATCCTTAGTATTATGCAAAAAAAAAAAAGAAAAAAAGGCATAGGTAATATTTAAGGTATAGCATATATCACTAACAATGTATTGATTAATAAGGATTAATCAATCAGTACCCAACAGGGATTAATAACAATTAGATATCTCCTTAGATCACCAATTAGCATGCCAGAAATTATATGTATTAACCACTTCCGCCCCGGAAAGGATTTGTCCCCTTCATGAATAGACCATTTTATTGCGATACGGCACTGCCACGATTTAACTGAAAATTGCACGGTCGTGCGACGCTGTACCCAAACAAAATTGATGTCATTTTTTTCCCCCAAATAGAGGATTTCGATTTCTTTTCATTGGTCTTGTTTTCCTTAAATACAAAAAGTTTTTACATTTATACAAAATTCAGTTACAATATGCATTTGTTCCCTCTCGTTATTCAGTATATAAAATCATGATGCATATTATCTATTAATTGCTTTATCATTAAAACAAAAATCCCCTTCAACATTTATCTACATATACTCCTACTGACTTTCATACTCATTCATCTTCCATCCATTCACAAATAAATAAAAAAAAGGCTAGAAAACATATCTCTCCCTTATTTCTCTCCCCACCCTTTCCATTTGCTAATTTTTCGCTTCATTTAAACTTCCCCTTCATTTTTCCCCTTATTTTCCATTTTTAAATATTCTTTCGTTCCTTTCGAGAACCGGAATTCATCCAATTTTTGCCATATTACTGGCATTTGACTATTTATGTATCCTTCTTCTCTTATCTGTCTTTCCATATATTGTATTTAATTCATTTCACATATCCACTCTGCTATATTTGGGCTTCCAAGTATGGACGCTGTTTAAATTTAGAGGGGGATGAGAGAATTACTTAGCTCTCATCTGTGTGATTTGTGTTAGTTTAGTGCTGTGCTGAGCTGTTGTTTCCAAGATGGAAAGATGACTTTCCATCTTGGAACGACAGGTGGCGGCAGTGGAGACCAGTGATAGCGCCCTCTTTCCAGCAGCCAATCAGAGGTTTTTTCCTCGCGGGGCATGCTGGGGGAGGGTACTTCTTTAGGGTGCCATTTTGGCGTCGGGGAGTTTGAGGTTGGATCCGGGTGCGGCACCCACTTTCAGGATGTGCGCATATCACGGGCCCCGGCGAGATGGCCTACCAGGCCAGGGCGCACGTGCTACGCGGAGTTCCTTACTATGGGCCATCATGGCCCGGAGCAACTAAAGATGCAGAGGGGCCCCAGTGACTTACTGGGTCACCACTTTTATGAGAAGATCTCAAGCGAGTTGTGCTGTTCGGTGGGGAGTCAATCTGAGGAGAGCCCGGAGGCAGGCGATCCAATAGGGCCTAGACGAGTCATCAGGGATCAAGGTGACCGGACACTGGGAGTTTGTTTTATGGCAACCTGTCAGTCAGTAACCTAAAATCAAGAAATACCTGAAGACAATTCAGGCAATTACTTTACTGAGAAGGAATCGCTCCATCAAGTCGTATTCCAGAGCAAGGGCATGTGGCAGAGGTACCGCTCCTATTTCCATTGAGCCAAGTCTGTGGCAGAGGCTTGTCTTCCTTCTCAGAGTTCCGAGTGATACCCCGGCTACCAGTTCTGTGAGAGAGACTGTCCGGGTACATTGCACCACTCCGGCTGGAGTGGCGACGAATCAGAGATACTGATGAAGCAGGACTGCTTCTGCATAACTAAGGCCTGAACCTGCAACTTCTTCTTTCATCACCTTTCTTTCTTCACCTGAAGTTACTTGTTGCCGTGTTGGGCACAAGAATAAAAGCACAGAAAATTACATCTTGCTGTTTGGACCTTCTATTATTGCTCACATCATCTACTTTTCATCATACCCCTAGACATGCTAAAAAGGTGACACGCCGATTCCAAATCCTGTGGGGGTAGTGCTACAAAAGCTATTATTGTTCTAGCTGCCATTATCATATGCTGAAAATATCCTTCTTAATACTCTTTATTGATTCTGGCATCAGAAATAGCACTGAGATATTTATATTTAGGTTCCTCTTTACTCCCGATACTTTCCAATATATCTCATACACTTTATCCCAGAAGTTTCTCACCAGGCCACATCCATACCAAATGTGGTCCATAGTCCCCCTTTCGACCTTGCATCTCCAACAAATATCTGTTTGTCCACTATTTATTTTATCTAATGCTACTGGGCTCCAATACCATCTCATTGCTATTTTATAGTTTCTTTCTTGGTATTTGTTTGCTGTTTGTGTTTTATGAATTATTGAAAATATATATATATTTTTTTTAGAAAATAGGGTTTTCTTTTGGTGGTATTTGATTACCCATGTGCTTTTTATTTTTTGCGCTATATACAGACAAAGGGCGACAATTTGAAAAAAAAAAATGTGTTTAACTTTTTGCTATAATATATATATATATATAAATAAATTATTTATTCATCAGTTTAGGCCGATATATATTCTTCTACATATTTTTTGGGGAAAAAATCGCAATAGGTGTGTAATGATAGGTTTGTGTTATCCTGTCTACAAACTATGAGATAGATTTAGGGATCTGACCCCCAAATAACACTTTTTGGGGACCAGTGACATTATTACATTGATCCGTGCTATAAAAATCCACTGATTAGTGTATAAATGTCACTGGCAGGGAACGGGTTAACACTAGGGGCAATCAAGGGGTTAACTGTGTTCCCTGGGTGTGTTCTAACTGTAGGGGGGTTGGGCTGTTCCCGATCACTGGGAACAGATCTCTGACAGAACGGGGATCCCCATTCTGCCTCTCTACTAAGCGATTACGGATCGCTAGCAAACATCTAGTCTGCCTGACCCGCGGGCACCCTCCCACAGCACGCAGCCATCGGCACGCCCCCATAACTGTGCTGTGCAAGCCGTCATACAGGTATAGTGATTCACACAGGAAAGCTGACCTGCCCCAGTATATCTACGTGAGCAGGTCGGCTAGTCTTTAATTCAGAATGACCCACCCAATGTATGGTGTCTGAAAAAAAGGCCCCAGTGGTCATACATTTTTTATTTTTTTACCCCAGCTGCCATATTTTCCTATTTTGAAAAATAAGGCTTTCTATGGCAGTTTCTATCATCTAAAACTAACTATGGGGGTTATTTACAAAAGTGCAAAGTGCTCTTGAAATTGCACTGAAAGTGCACTTGGAAGTGCAGTCGCTGTAAATCCGAGGGGGATATGCATGGAAAATAAAAAAACAGCATTTTAGCTTGCACATGATTGAATTATAAAATAAGCAGATCTTCCCCTCATTTTAGATCTTCCCCTCAGATTTACAGCGACTGCACTTTCATATGCACTTTCAGTGCAATTTCAAGAGGAGTTTGCACTTGTAGTTTGCACTTTCGTAAATAACCCCCATGTATAAAGAAAGAATGAGCTGTCACAGTCACATACCACTGTAAAAAAGACAGTGGTATGTGACTGTGAGTTTACCGTGGTATGTGACTGTGACAGCTCATTCTTTCTTTATACATTGCACGTTACCTCTAAAGCCGCGTACACGCGATCAGTCCATCCGATGAGAACGGTCTGATGGACCGTTTCCATTGGTTATCCGATGAAGCTGACTGAGGGTCTATTGTGCCCACACACCATCGGTTGAAAAACCAGATCGGGTCAGAACGCGGTGACGTAAAACACAACGATGTGCTGAAAAAAATGAAGTTCAATGCTTCCAAGCATGCGTCAACTTGATTCTGAGCATGCGTGGATTTTTAACCGATGGTCGTGCCTACTAACGATCGGTTTTGACCTATCGGTTAGGAATCCATCGGTTAAATTCAAAACAAGTTGGCTTTTTTTTAACCGATGGATAACTAACCGATGGCGCCCACACACGATCGGTTTGGTCCGATGAAAAAGGTCCATCAGACCGTTCTCATCGGTTTAACCCTTTCATGCCTAAGCCCGATGTAAACATCCCTTGTGACAGTAATAGGTCATGACAGGTACTCTTTAGGGAGGAATCGGAGGTCTAAAAGACCCCCAATTCCTCCTTTGCACTTCAAAGTTTGCAGCTGCAGGCATCATCCCGGTATAACACCCGCAAGCCGAGGACGCATAAATGCGTTCTCTCGGCGCGAAAGGGTTAACCTATCGTGTGTACGCGGCCTAAGTCCGTTGTGAGGGGAAGAAAGTCTGAAGAAATTGCAATGTCCACACAAGATGTAAAACCTTCAACTGTTTATTTTTGCTGCATAAAACTGGCACGGACAGTACGAGAACAGTCTCTGCCACAGACCGTCTGAGAGCGAATCCTCTGCCACAGGATTTGAGTCCCAAACTTCCAGCCTTATAGTAGAAGAGCCTTTAAGCCGACCCAGCAGACTTTAAGACTAAAGCAGTAGTGGAGCCTATCCCGAGACATTAGCTTGCTTTGCTTGGTCTCCCCCAGGGCAGGTCTTCCCCCAGTCTCCTTCATTAAGCAGCGCCCTCCACTTGGAGGGACAGCTTGGGATCCCCTTCAGAATCATAGGCCCCAGCCAGCATAGCTGGGCCTACTAAATAGAGATGCAGCCTCGGACCAACGTGGTCCCAGGGCTGGAATCACACACACACCTCATGCCAGGAGGGCCACGAGGCAAAGGACCCGAAAAACGGTGTCTGCCCCTTAAGTATCCTTTCCCAGCATGCCCAGAGAGGCACCACTCCCACTGGACTGCTGCCGAGAAGGGTCACCCAACATACCACGGCTCACTTACATTCCAACATGGGCCTGAGGTGGTAACGCCACCTACAGGCAACAGGGGAAAATCCTATCAAGCAACGCCATAGCCAGAGCAGAGGCTAACTTTAATGGAATTAGTAAAATCTGAGCCCAACTATTGGCTCAGATGCCCTTAAATTTATAATAGCGCCCCAATCATTAGGAGCAGGGGGCGCTACATTTACAAAAGGAAAATCCACTTTGCACGACAAGTGCAAACTACAAGTGCAAACTACTCTTGAAATTGCACTGAAAGTGCATTAGGGGAAGCTCTGCTGATTTTATCATCTAATCATGTGCAAGCTAAAATGCTGTTTTTTTACAGTGGACTGTGAATGTTTTCTTATTTATCACAGGTACTTATATAGTGCCGTCAATTTACACAGCGCTTTTCATATTTATTTTATATTCACATCAGTCCCTGTACTCAAAGAGCTTACAATTTAATGTCCCCAACTCACATTTATACATATACAAGGACCAATTTATACAGCCATTAAATAAAATGTGGTTCAAATGAAGACCCACAAGAAATCCATTTATGTGCTCCTCTTCTCAATGTAATTTAATTACAGCTTATTTATTATGATTTGTATTTGTACTATTAGTAATTACCCCACACGAAAGTAGTAATTAAAACAACACATAATGTAAATGTAAAGTGAAATATTTAATTTATAGGTGGGGCTTTACATTATCTGCGTAATAATATCAAGAAATCTTTGTGCCTTAAAGGCACACCAGCCCCTATGTATTTTGTTTGGAACAACATTTTGGACTGTAATTCCAATATTCTATCGAAAAGCACTGTCACTAGATCGACAATTCTGTAGTCCATCAGGTTATACTGGATATTTATACTAATGAAACAGACACTTGCTATACATTTGCCTACACTTTCAGTTGATCGAGAAACATTTACCAAAATCTATTCTATATTAAAAATGTACTTGCTAGCCTATTTGCCCTGTTAATTATATGGCACGGGACTAATTTACCTGATTTCATATTATTTCGTTTGCACACTTTAGCTAAGCTAAAATGCATTTCAAAAAAACATTTATAAGTCTCAAACAGCAGAACTTTGTCCATTATGCCTTTTATAGTGATAGGCTAGGCATGCTTCCTGTGGTGCTCCAACCTGCCTCTGTTATTTTTTTTTTGTTTTGTTTTGTTTTAATAATATTTTTTTTTATTAGAAACATCACATTAAAAGGATTTTTTTTTTCATAATAAGCATCCTTTACCTGCAGACATTCCTCTTTTCACTTCCTCATTGTTCGTTTTGCTCAGAAGTTGCTCTATTTCTTCTCTGTTCTGTTCACTTCCTGCTTGTTTGTTACTCACCACCGTAAAGGGAGGCTTTACTGCGGTGGTCAGTGATGTGCTCGCCCCCTCCTGGGAACTACATCTGTGCGGCAGAATGCTCTCTACGTGTTAGGCGGCGTAAACACGACCGAGAAACTCGTCGGGCGAAACACATCGTTTTCCCGGTCGAGTTCCTTGTTTGGCAGTCAAAAAAACTAGTCGAGCCAAATTTTCCCATTGCCCAACGAGGAAATAGAGAACATGCTCTCTTTTTGGCTCGGCGAGTTCCTCGACGGGTTTCTCGGCGAAAAGTGTACACACGACCGGTTTCCTCGGCAGAATACGTCTCCCATCGAGTTTCTTGCTGAATACTGCCGAGGAAACCGGTCGTGTGTACACGAACTTAAAGACTTCAAGGAGGTGAGAATTACTGGGCGTGCCGCATTGCATACTGGGAAATGTAGTTCTTACATGACCGAGCATCGCAAACCAGGAAGTGAATGAGAGAACAGAAGCTAGAATGCCGGAGGTGATATAGTTGAAGGAATTTAATAGGTATTTACTTGTTTTTTAACAGAATCTTTACACTATTCTGTCTGTCTACCTTGCAGACATTAATTTTAGGCAACATTTTTTTTTCCTTCACAACTCCTTTAACCACTTGCTTACTGGGCACATAAACCCCCTTCGTGCCCAGGCAAAATTTCAGCTTTAACTGACAATTGTGACAATTGTGCGGTCATGCGACGTGGCACCCAAACAAAATTGGCGTCCTTTTTTTCCCCACAAATAGAGCTTTCTTTTGGTGGTATTTGATCGCCCGTGCGGTTTTTATTTTTTGCGTTAAAAAACAAAAAAAGAGCAACAAATATATTTTTTTTTTCTCAGTTAAGGCCGATACGTATTTTTCGACGTATTTTTGTAAAAAAAAAAAATCACAATAAGTGACTGCTTTGCACAAAAGTTATAGCACCTACAAAATAGGGGACAGAATTATGATTTTTTTTTTATATTTTTTTTTACTAGTAATGGCGGCGATCTGCGATTTTTATTTTGACTGCGATATTGCGGCGGACACATCGGACACTTTTGACACATTTTTGGAGCCATTCACATTTATACAGCGACCAGTGCTATAAATATGCACTAATTACTGTATAAATGTGACTGGCATTGAAGGGGTTAACACTAGGGGGTAAGGAAGGGGTTGAATGTATTGCCTGGGTGTGTTCTAACTGTGTGGGTGGAGGGGGGTGACTGGGGGAGGTGATCGATGCTGTGTCCCTATGTACAAGGGAAACAGCATCTGTCATCTCTCCCTGACAGGACGTGGAGCTCTGTGTTTACACACAGAGCTCCACGTCCCTGCTCTGTCACCGACGATCGCGAGTATCTGACGGACATCGCGGCCGCCGGGTACACGCATCGAATCCTCGTGATGCGTCGTGACTGTTTTTCCCCACCGCGCGCCACCCTGTGGGGAATTACAAGTAAATCACGTCCAAAGACGTGACCCCGGCGCCTCAGGTCCGCGCTGTTGACGTATTCTGTCAATAGAGCGGACCCGAAGTGGTTAAACAGGGGGTCTGCTTATGAGGAAGGAAGAACAGCAGGTCTTCGATTCCAAAAGAGGGACAGTTCCTCAAAATGAGCAACAGTTGGGAGCTTTGGTTTTACACGATCAGAACAAAAACCTTACGGGACAACAAAGAAACCGGCGACTGGGTAACATTATTAAAAACATAAATGAAGCAATCAATTGTACCAACAACAGGAATGCTGGGATGCAAAATAATTTTCTTCCTTTGTAAAAAATGTCTAGCAGGAACAAGTTCTATTCCGACATTTTCCACACTAGATATAGCTAGGCAGCTTGTTCCTGCTGGTATAGTTGATTGCTTTAGTGGAGATTAGCTGAGTCAGCAACTGAAATTTGATTGTGGAGTATAGAGCCTGATCTTGCCTGGAACAGCATGTGAAATAATAAATGCATAAATTAATTTAATACATGAGGCAACACTGCCAGCATATTCTCAAGAACGTACATTTACTAGCAGTGGACATGTCTTCATCAGTGTTCTGCTCATCCATGTCTTTAGGGACCTTGCTGTGTCCACTGGTCATTTGGTGAAGGGGGGGGTTATGATGTGGGGTTGTTTTTCAGGGACTTAGTCCCTTAGTTCCAGTGAAGGGAACTCTTAGGCCGCGTACACACGAGGGGATATGTCCGCTGAAAACGGTCCGATGGACCGTTTCAGCAGACATCTCCGCTCGTGTGTATGGGCTAGCGGACAGATTTCTCCACCCGACAGATTTCAAAGCAAGCTTTGAAATCTATCCGGTGGGAATCTTTCCGCCCGACATGTCTGCTGGTTAGTACACTTACCAGCAGACATGTCGGCTCCCACCACCGCCGCGCCGCTGCCGAATGGATTCGGCGCATGCGCGGAAGTGTTTTACTTCCTGGTGCGGTGACGTGGCGGTGACGCGGCGGCGTCAACGTCACCGCCGCGTCACCACTACGTCACCGCGCCGTCCGGCGGCGGGGAATTTGATCCGATGGTGTGTACACGCCATCGGATCAAACTCCCGATCGGACATATCCGATATATCCGATCGTGTGTATGGGGCCTTAGGCCTCATACACACGAGGCAATCGATTTGTTCAAAACAGTCTGTCCGACCGATTTGAACAAATCTGTCTGCTTTCATTTTGGTTTGCTCGCGTGTACACACGAGCAAACCAAAATCCCCGCCAGCAGACAGCGCGCTGACGTGGCGGTGACGTGGCGGTGACGTTGACGCCGCTACGTCACCACATTAGGAAGTAAAACACTTCCGCGCATGCGTCGAAACCATTCCGTGCGTTTGCGAGAAGACATGTCTGCTGGTTAGCATACTAACCAGCAGACATGTCGGGCGGACGGGTTCCCAGTCGACAGATTTCAAAGCATGCTCTGAAATCTGTCGGGTGGCCAAATCCGTCGGCTTGCCCGTACACACGATCGAATCTGTTTGCTGGGACAGTCGGGCCGACCGTTTCCAGCAGACAGATTTGATCGTGTGTACGAGGCCTTAAAGCGTCACTAAAGGAAAAACATTTTTTTGCTGAAATGACTGTTTACAGGGTATAGAGACATAAAAGTTAACTGATTCCTGTTCAAAACTATTAAAATAGATAAAAATCAATCATATAATGTGCCTGCAGGTTAGTTTAACTTTTGAACTGGCTTCATGTTTCTGTGAAGTAGAAATAGACACACAGAACAAAAACAAACAAATCCAGGGCAGTGTTTTGCTTTTTAAATGAATCTGATTGGTTCTGGGAAGTTTTAGACACACAGTAATGACATCTTAAACCATCGTGAGAAAGCTCCCAGTGCTGTGGTTATAAGGAAACAGACAAGCAGGAAGTGTGGAGAACAGAGCAGGATTACAGCAACTTCAAAGCAAAAATGAACAATAAGGTCATGAAACCAGTACTGCAGTAAGGTAAAGGAAGCTATTTAGCTAAAAAAAAAATCGTTTAGTGATCCTTTAAGGCATCAGCATACCAAGACACATTTGGGACAATTTTATGCTCCCAGCTATATGAATGCGCACCAGTGCATAAAGCATGGTCCATACAGACATGGATGAGTTAGTTTGGGGTGGAGGAACTTGATGGTCCTGACTTCAACCCGATAGAACACCTGTGGGATGGATTAGAGCGGAGACTGCAAGCCAGGACTTCTCATCCACATCAGTGCTTGACCTCACAAATGTGCTTCTGGAACAATGGTCATTGTCTATTGTCTATTGGAATGGACATTCCAATAGACACACTCCAAAACCTTGTGGACAGCCTTTCCAGATCAGTTAACATTGTTATGACTGCAAAGGGTGGGCCAACTCAATATTAAACCCTACAGACTTATGCCGCGTACACACGGTCGTTTTTTGCGATTAAAAAAAACTATGTTTTTTAAAACGTCATTTACATTGATCGTGTGTGGGCAAAACGTCGTTTTTTGTCTTCAAAAAAACGACCAAAAAAAAATTCCAACATGCTTGAATTTTTTGTGTCGTTTTTTAAAACGTCGTTTTTTGTTTCACAAAAAGTCACCGTGTGTAGCAAAAACGTCGTTCAAAACAACGTTTTTCAACCCGCGCATGCCCAGAAGCTAGTTATGAAGCGAGCTTTAATGGAAAAGAGTGGTGAACGTAACCTCGCTTTTTGTGAAAAAACGATGGTGTGTATGCAAAATTGTCTTTGAAAAGTGACGTTTCAAAAACGTCGTTTTTTACTTCACAGAAAACGTCGTTTTTTTTTCATCGCAAAAAACGACCGTGTGTACGCGGCATAAGACTGGGATGCCATTAAAGTTCATGTGCATGTAAAGGCAGGTGTCCCAATACTTTTGGTAATATAGTATATATATTTTTATTTATATATATATATATCTATATATATATATAGATATATATATATAGATATATATATATATCTATATATATATCTATATATATATATCTCACAAAAGTGAGTACACCACTCACATTTTTGAAAATATTTTATTATATCTTTTCAGATGACAACATTGAAGAAATTACACTTTGGTGCAAAAAAAATAAAAAGTAAAGTAGTGAGTGTACAGCACAGCCATTAATGTCTAAACCGCTAGTAACAAAAGTGAGTACACCCCTAAGGGAAAATGTACAAATTGGGCCCAATTAGCCATTTTCCCTCCCCGGTGTCATGTGGCTCGTTAGTGTTACAAGTTTTCAGGTGTGAATGGGAGCAGATGTGTTCAATTTTGTTTTATTGCTCTCACTCTCTCACACTGGTCACTGGAAGTCCAACATGTCACCTCATGGCAAAGAACTCTCTGAGGATCTGAAAAAAATAATTGTTGCTCTACAATAAAGATGGCCTAGGCCATAAGAAGATTACCAAGACTCTACAAACTGAGCTTCAGCATAGTGGCCAAGACCATATAGCGGTTTAATAGGACTGTTTCCACTCAGAACAGGCCTCGCCATGGTCGACCAAAGACGTTGAGTGCACATACTCAGCGTCATATCCAGAGATTGACTGGGAAATAGACTATGAGTGTTGCCAGCATTGGTGCAGAGGTTGAAGGGGTGGGGGGGTTCAGCCTGTCAGGGCTCAGACTAAGGTTGTCCAGATACCGATACTAGTATCGGTATCGGGATACCAAGCATTTGCCCGAGTACTTGTACTTGGGCAAATGCTCCCGATGCTTCACCCGATACTTGTCCTGTGTCCTCCTCAAGCCCCCTCCGTTTTGCTGCAGTCTCTCTCCCTCTGTGCCCCCCCCCCGCCGTGTTTTCCTTCTCCTCCGTGTCCCCTGCTGTTTCCTTCTCCCTCTGTGTCCCCCGCCAGTGTTTTCCTTCTCCTCCGTGTCCCCTGCCGGTGTTTCCTTCTCTCCTCCGTGTCCCCCGCTGTTTCCTTTTCTCCTCCGTGTCCCCCGCTGTTTCCTTCTCTCCCCCGTGCCCCCCACTGTTTCCTTCTCTCCTCCATGTCCCCCGCTGTTTCCTTCTCTCCTCCGTGTCCCCAGCTGTTTCCTCCTCTCCCCCATGCCCCCGCTGTTTCCTTCTCTCCTCCGTGTCCCCCGCTGTTTCCTTCTCTCCCCCGTGCCCCCTCCCCCACTGTTTCCTTCTCTCCTTCTCTCCCCCGTGCCCCCGTGCCCCCCGCTGTTTCCTTCCTCTGTCCATTCACATAACTGAAACATCGTAAACTGTGATTACAATGTTTCAGTTTATGAATGAAGAGAAGACGATGTCTTCTCTCCATTCATTTTCAGCGCAGCTTAGGCTGCTGAGAAAGGGACAGGGGAATCTGTTTCCCTAGTTCCTTTCTCTGTCTCAAAGGGGAGATGTCAGAGGTCTGTTAAGACCCCTGATATCTCACCAAAGCCCCCAACAGGGCTGATTAAAAAAAAAAATTGCAATAAATGATTTAAAAATAAAATGTAAATAGTAATAAAAAATGTAAATACACACTGACAATCCACTACCCCCCTCTAAAAAAAAAAAAAAAAAACACCACTGTAAAAAAAAAAAGTAAAAAAAAAAACGCCACTGTCACATGACATTAAAAAAAAAAAGTATCGTTATTCGGTATCGGTGAGTACTTGAAAAACAGTATCGGTACTTGTACTCGGTCTTAAAAAAGTGGTATCAGGAGAACCCTAGCTCAGACCATACACCACACACTGCATCAAATTAGTCTGCATGGCTGTCGTCCCAGAAGGAAGCCTCTTCTAAAGTTGATGCAGAAGAAAGCCCAAAAACAGTTTGCTAAAGACAAGGAAACTAAGCTGATGGATAATGGGAATCATGTCCTGTGGTCTGATCAGACCAAGATTAACTTATTTGGCTCAGATGGTGTCAAGCACGTGTGGTGGCAACCAGGTAAGAAGTACAAAGACAAGTGTGTCTTGCCTACAGTCAAGCATGATGGTGGGAGTGTCATGGTCTGGGGCTGCATGAAAGCTGCCGGCACTGGGGAGCTACAGTTCATTGAGGGAACCATGAATGCCAACATGTACTGTGACATACTGAAGCAGATTATGATCCCCCTCCCTTCGGAGACTGGGCTTGCAGGGCAGTATTCCAACATGATAACGATCCCAAACCCACCTCCAAGACGACCACTGCCTTGCTAACAAAGCTGAGGGTAAAGGTGAGGGACTGGCCAAACATGTCTCCAGACCTAAACCCTATTGAGCATCTGTTGGGCATCCTCAAATGAATGATGGAGGAGCGCAAGGTCTCTAACATCCACCAGCTCAGTGATGTCATCATGGAGGAGTGAAAGAGGACTCCTGTGGCAACCTGTGAAGCTCTGGGTAACTCCATGCCCAAGAGGGTTAACCCACCTCCATACCGGGCCTATTCTGGCACTTCTCTCCTACATGTACAAATCATCATTCTTTTGCTAGAAAATTACTGAGAACCCCCAAACATTATATATGTTTTTTAGGGGGGAAAAAAATGGTTTTGTGAATTAAAAAATAACAAAACAGTAAAGTTAGCCCAACAGGGCGTTTTAATTTTTTTTTTTTTTTACGTATTTATTTATTTTTTACACTTTTTTTCAAATTTTTTTTTCATCGTTTTTATTCCTATTACAAGGAATGTAAACATCCCTTGTAATAGGAATAGTGTGTGACAGGTCCTCTTTAAGGAGAGATGCAGGGTCAATAAGACCCCATATCTCTCCTCCAGGCTGGAAAGCATGAGATTGTGAAAATAAAATTCACAGATCTCATTCTTACCAGCCTCAATTGCGATTTGTTTACTTACGGGTACACGGGTGTGACGTCATCACACCGATCAAGTATCGGTTCCGCCTCTATGATCATTCTTACGTTGCGCAGGATCGCTGCCGGAACAAAATGATATCTGAATGATGCCTCTAGGTGCAGGCATCATTCAGATATCACCGCACAAAGTACAGGACGTCATATAACATCCACCCGGGATAAGAGATCCTCTTTGTGGACGTCATATGACGGCGTGCGATATTGAAGTGGTTAAGGCAGTGCTGGAAAATAATAGTGGACAGTGGCCACAAAATATTGACACTCTGGACCCAATTTCGACATTTTTACTTAGGAGTGTACTTACTTTTGTTGCCAGTGGTTTAGACATTAATGGTTGTATGTTGAGTTATTTTGAGGGGACAACAAATTTACACTGTTATACAAGCTGTACACTCACTACCTTACATTGTAGCAAAGTGTAATTTCTTCAGTGTTGTCACATGAAAAGATATAATAAAATATTTACAAAAATGTGAGGAGTGTACTCACTTTTGCGAGATACTGTATATTTAAACAAAAACCAAAACATTGCTATATAATTCAGCCAACTAAACAAGAGAAGTGGGGAGATATTCAGGACCTCAGAATATAAACTTGAATTTTAAAGTATAATTTTAGTATAATTTAAGGCAAATCCTTTATTTTTTTTTCGTTTTGGATGGAGCAAAGAGGGATTAGAACATATGTTCCAGTTTATATTGCTTTCTGTGCGCCGGTTAGCAATATTCACCCTCCCTATTTGGCCCCATTCTCAGCTAAAGTGAAAATGACATAAAACTTTCATTTTTGATATGTATTTAAACCTGCTGCACAAAATCTGTGCTAATCCAGTCATGTATATGATGTAGGGTTGTCCCGATACCACTTTTTTAGGACCAAGTACAAGTACCGATACTTTTTTTTTATGTACTCACCGATACCGAATACATTTTTAAAATGTGTCCCCAAATGCAGCAATGTCCCCCAAAAATGCAGCCATGTGTCCCTCACAAATGCAGCCATGTGTCCCCCACAGCGGCAGCGGGGGGGAGGTCTTGGCTTTCTCTTTGAGGACTGTTCTGCTCCGCTCTCCGCCCCCTCTCCGCCCGTCCTCTCTCTGAAAAAAAAAAGTATCGAGTCAGGCATCGGGAGCATTTGCGCGAGTACAAGTACTCGTGCAAATACTCAGTATCGGTCCTGATACCGATATTAGTAACGGTATCGGGACAACCCTATAATAATGCTAAGTATTATTCTTTGTGTATAGAGCACAGGGTAATTAGGGGTCGTACGGCTAGGGGATGCAAATAAAAAAAAGGCCTACACATACATTTTTATGAATCATGATGTCAAGATCCAGATCTGAATTTGTGTTATCTTGCTGGATTTCTTCTCACTGTGCCACTAGAGACAGGGCCGGATTAACAGAGGGGCTGATGGAGCTGCAGCTCCAGGCCCCTTTCTCAAGATAGGCCCATTTGCCCCAAAAAGCTCGATGATCAGAGGTCACAGAAACCCCACATTTGGGGGGTAGTCAGTTGAAGACCTACCCCACAACCGGTCAAAATATGGTATGGCTATCATTTATGGTTCCGGAGATACGGGCCTGCTTGCACAGCCTGTCAGAAGCTACATACAGAGCAGCCATTATAAATACAAGCTGACACACTGCAGCAGACTGAGAAAAAAAAATCATCATTTGTTTTTTTGCTAGAAAATTACTCTATGGTGGTCTTTGCAACTTTTTATGTTGCACGGTATAGAGCTGCATGATTCTGACTAAAACGACAACTGCAATTTTTTTGCTTAGAAGATAGATCACGATTCTCTCACGATTCGTACGGCATAACATCATCTTTCACATTAAAATGAAAAAAAAAATGGGCTAACTTTACTGTTTTGTTTTTATCGTTTTTATCATTCAATGAAGTGGGCAAATGCAGCGTGACATAAAATATTGCAGCAATTGCCATTTTTGTCTCTGCTAAAATATATATAATGTTTGGCGGTTCCAAGTAATTTTCTAGCAAAAAATATTGGTTTTTAACTTAAACAAGTGTTGGACTTTAGTGGTTACATTTCTTGCATTTACACACAGAAGTTTGATCTAAAAAGGAAGTTGGTTACAATGTTTCATGTTGTTTACAAACTTGGCAGACAGTCGGATATTTTCTTTACACACAGAAGTTTAACCCATTTGATATAAAAGAAAGCGTTCGATACAATGTTTCCTGATAAGAACTTAGCAGACTGTCCAGATATTTTCTTTTGACAGCTGAAAGTCTCTCCACTTGTTATATGAAAGAATCAGCAAAGTCTGCATTGGAGATGTCAGGGGGGTTGAATCAAGATCACGATTTTAACGATTAATTGTGCAGCTCTAGCACGGTACTGTATTTGCGCAGCAATTTTTCAAACATGTTTTTTTGGAAATAAACTGTTTCATACATTAAAAAAAACACTAAAGTTAGTACGATTTTTTTTTTTTTTGGTATCCTAAGCGATGCTTTAAACATTTTTTAGGTTACATGTTTAGAGTTACAGAGGAAGTCTAGTGCTTATTGCTCTCGCTCTAACGATCGCGACGTATGTAACCTGTGTGTATCTGGCTCTGATACTAGCCAGTGCCTTCCCAGCCACTGACTGGTATCTCTACCCAGCCTGTCCCCACACACCCTCTCACCTGCTGACCTGTAGATGGGGAATCGCTCCTGTAGTGTTATTGTGTTCTGCCAGTGAGTACAATGATCAGTGTTGCTATCTATAGCTGGCAGCACTGATCGTTTTTTGAAAAACAAGCTGGTTGTACACAAGTCGATTAATAGATTGACTTGTGTAAAACCAGCTAGCCCATACATAGATCGACTATGGCTGGTCTCTGCATAATTGGTGTAATTTCAATTCATGTATAACCCGCTTAACCACTACGCAGTCCCTAAACATCCTTCCACTCCTGTACATAGTGCTCACTGTCATACTCTCCACACTCCTCTCCTGTACATAGTGCCCACTGTCATACCCTTCACACTCCTCTCCTATATAGTGCCCACTGTCATACTCTCCACACTCCTCTCCTGTACATAGTGACCACTGTCATACTCTTCACACTCCTCTCCTGTACATAGTGCCCACTATCATACCCTCCGGCCTCCACGCTCCTCTCCTGTACATAGTGCCTGCTGTCATAGACTCCTCTTCTGTACATACTTCCCACTGTCGCACCCTCCACACTCCTCTCCTATACATAGTGCCCACTATCATACCATCCCCATTCCTCTCTTGTACATACTGCCCACAGTCATACCCTCCACACTTCTCTCCTGTACATACTGCCCCATCATACCCTCCACACTTCTCTCTGGTACATACTACCCTCTGTCATACCCCTACACTCCTCCTGTACATACTGCCCACTGTCATACTCTTCACACTCCTCTCCTGTACAAACTGCCCACTGTCATACCCTTCACACTCCTCTCCTGTACATAGTACCTGCTGTCATACACTTCTCTCCTGTACATACTGCCCACAGTAATACCCTCCCCATTCCTCTCTTGTACATACTGCCCACAGTCATACCCTCCACACTCCTCTCCTATACATAGTGCCCACTATCATACCGTCCACACTCCTCTCCTGTACATACTGCCCACTGTCATACCCTCCACACTCCTCTTCTATACATAGTGCCCACTATCATACCATCCATAATCCTCTCCTATACATAGTGCCCACTGTCATACCCTCCACACTCCTCTCCTGTACATGGTGCCTGCTTTCATACACTTCTCTCCTGTACATACTGCCCACTGTCGTGCCCTCCATGCTTCTCTCCTGTACATGATGCCCACTGTCATACCCTCCACACTTCTTTCCTGTACATTGTGCCTTTTGCCGTACCCTTTGCACTCTTCTCCTGTACATAGTGCCCAATGTTAGACCCTCCACATTCCTCTCACTCACCTGAACATACTTCCCACTTATATACCGTCCGTACTCCCCTATGTCGCTTACCCACAAAAACAGTTATTTAAAATGATACTGAATACCCTCAATGTTACCAGCTTTAGAATGGACACACTTTTGTTAGTTCAACTAAAGGAAATCTCAGTTCTCATATTTGTCCTGTTACTAGAACTTATTACATTTTGTGATTACTACTGTGATGTACAGAGGAACATCGGGGATCTCAGCAACTCTAAATATAGCATTTGTGAAAAAGTGTCCCTGAAAATATTTTTTAAATGTTGGCAACTATGCACTTATGCACTGCCCAAGGGCCACTGGGTCAGTAGGGGGCCCCATGAGAGGTTTCTGGGATCCTGTGATATTAAAGCGGTAGTAAACTTTCCTGACATTACTACTTTTTAGAGGCCCTGGGGTAGGTTATGCCACAATGTACAAGTATGCACAGCATATTAGCACATTAGGGTACACTTACATTTTCAGACTGGGCCCTCCATTGCTGCGCTGTGATTCTCACGCATTTATTTATTATTTATAAAAGGCCCCACCAAAATCCTCAGCACCAGGCCCATGATGTTCTTAATATGGCCCTGACTAGAGATGCTGGATAGCTCCCTGCCTGATTCCTTGGACAATCTCGCTTTGTGTCTTGTTTCTGGTAAAACATGAACTCTTTGCTTCTCCCATGAACTTCATAATTTACGCCATGTCTCTGCATTTCCTGAGTGACAGATTATTGTGCCTGCTTTATCTGCTGACTTTTTTTCCTTCAGAAATTACACTTTGTGCAGGGACAGTTCTAAGCATGGGAAACAAGGGCTACTTCACAGGCATACTATAGACACCCCCCCCCCCCCCCCCCCCCCCCCCAGGTACGAAATGTAAAGGAATATTTCACTTTTATTGTTTCACTTTTAGTATTATTAAATTCACTGCTCCCGAAAAAACTTCTGTTTTTAAAACAGTTTTTTTGCATTGATACATGTCCCCTGGGGCAGGACCCGGGTCCCCAAACACTTTTTAGGACAATAACTTGCATATTAGCCTTTAAAATTAGCACTTTAGATTTCAAACGTTCGAATCTTATAGACTTTGATGGGGTTCTAAAGTTCACACAAACTTTTGGTCTGTTCGCAGGTTCTGGTGCGAACCAAACGGGGGGGGGGGGTGTTCGGCTCATCCCTAGCCACAAGTTACAGATTGTCGATTGCCATGTCGCCTGCCACACATTGCGGATTTTCACTTGCCAGGTCACCTGCCACAAGTTGCAGATTGTCACTTGCCACTTCACCTGCCACACGATTGTCACTTGCCGTGTCACTTGCCATGTCACCTGCACAAGTTGCAGATTGTCACTTGCCATGTTACCTGTCACACCTTGCGGATTGTCACTTGCCACGTCACCTGCCACAAGTTGCAGATTGTCACTTGCCACGTCACCTGCCACAAGTGGCAGATTGGCACTTGCCACTTCACCTGCCACACGTTGCGTATTGTCACTTGCCATGTCACCTGTCACACTTTGCGGGTTGTCTTTTGCTGTGTCACTTTCCTGTTAAGGTGAGTATTGGCACTTGCTGTGTCCCAGAGTCAGGCAGCAGAGAGATGATGTAATCTCTCTGCTGCCTGCGGCTGCCTGCACAGTGAGGGTGGAACTGGAGGGTGGTCAGTGAGAGATGATGTAATCTCTCTGCTCCCCTGTCTGCCGGCTCGGTGATTGGGCAGTTGCCCGCTCACCCACCGAGCTGCCCAGCCCATCTGCTCTCTCACATGCCCACGGAGCTGCCCACTTTCTCACCTGCCCACCGAGCCACCCAGCTGCCGGCCCGCCCGCTCTCACCCGCACCCCCAAGCCGCTCACCCATCGAGCCGCCCAGCTGCCGCCATGCCCGCTCTCTTAGCAGCCTGCCCGCGGAGCCGCCCGCTCTCCCACCCACTCACTTACCCGCAACTAACTGCCCCCACCCAGGATCTGCCCCTGCTGTTATGCAATATGCCTATGTGTTTTTCGCTTCAGAGTAGTTCTTAACCTATTTCTATATTATTATTGCATTAGTAAATGTTAATTGTTTGTAAGGGTCACACTTTTGAGTAAGTGTGCCAATTATTTATGTTAACAGTGGCCACATCTAAGGAATGAAACATGATTTAGATAGCTGGGATTATTAATCCGTGAGTCACGCAAGCAGTATGTGCCTCATAAAGAAACAAATGAATCAGTTTAGACTTTGACAGATCCATAGCACACTTTATGTAGGATAGATGTCAAAAGCAACATACGTAGGTTCTCACCCTGATAACAATTACAATAAATGCCCTAAAGGTGTCAGAGGGGATTGCAACATATTTCTTTCTGCCAGTTCTCTGTAGCTACTGGCTGCTTTTCAGAACCAGGTTTCTGCACATTATTTCCTCTACTGAAGCCAGCTCTGGCTGGCAATATGAATTTACAGTATTTGCTTGTGTGCACGCAATGGTCTTTAGCCAGTATTTCTTATTCTCATCCCAACCCTCAGGGAGGAAACTCCCAGTTCAGTATCTGGGCTGCTTGAGAAGCTGAGCTGACACCTCCACAATGAGGATATCCTGGAAGTCAAAATAACTATTTAGTTTGATATGTATCAAGGGGCGGACTGACCCATCGGGTATTAGGGCACCATGAGAGGCCACTTGAAGCGGCTGTAATAATACCCCTAATGGCGCGCTACTCCCTGCCAGCCACTCCTTCCCTCCCATCCAACACAGGTTGTACTGTACGCGACATCTCCTGGGATGGACGAGAAGAGAGAAGGGGGCCAGCGGGGAGCAGTGCGGCGTTAGTGCTATTTTTACAGGCATCGGATGAGTGAAGCTTTATTTTTACTGGAGTATAGAGACATCAGGGCTGCCATCAGAGGGAGGGGGCTGTGCAGATGTATGGGGCCCGGGCTTCAACAGGACCACAGGAAGGCCCAGGATACTCTCCTGGTCCCCCCACAGTGTCCCCCTGTGTGCTCACCCCTCCCACAGTGTTCCCCTGTGTGCTCTCCCCCATAATGTTCCCCTGTGTGCTCCCCCCACAGTGTCCCCCTGTGTGCTCCCCCCATGTCTCCCTGTGTGCCCCCCCCCCCACAGTGTCCCCCCGTGTGCTCTCCCCTCCACAGTGTCCCTCTGTGTAATCCCCCCATAGTGTCTCCCTGTGTGCCCCCCCACAGTGTCCCCCTGTGTGCTCTCCCCTCCACAGTGTCCCCCTGTGTGCTCCCTCCACAGTGTCCCCCTGTGTGCTCCCCCCACAGTGTCCCCCTGTGTGCTATCCCCCACATTGTCCCCCTGTAAGCTCTCCCCCCACAGTGTCCCCATGTGTGCTCCCCCTCCCACAATGTCCCTCTGTGTGCTCCCCCATAGTGTCCCTCTGTGTGCTACCCCCACAGTGTCTCACTGTGTGCTCTCCCTATCCCACAGTGTCTCCCTGTGTGCTCCCCCACAGTGTCCCCCTGTGTGCTCTCCCCCCACAGTGTCTCTCTGTGTGCTCCCCCAACAGTGTTCCCCTGTGTGATCCCCCTCAGTGCCTCCTGTGTGCTCTCCCCCACAGTGTACCCCTGTGTGCTCCCCCCACAGTGTCCCACTGTGTGCTTCCCCCACAGTGTCCCACTGTGTGCTCTCCCCTCCCACAATGTCTCCCTGTGCTCTCCCCTCCACAGTGTCCCCCTGTGTGCTCCCCCCAGAGTGTCCCCCTGTGTGCTCCCCCCATATTGTCCACCTGTGTGCTCCCCCCAGACATTGTCCCCCTGTAAGCTCCCCCCACAGTGTTCCCATGTGTGCTCCCCCTCCCACAATGTCCCTCTGTGTGCTCCCCCCATAGTGCCCCACTGTGTGCTCCCCCATAGTGTCCCACTGTGTGATTCCCCCACAGTGTCCCCCTGTGTGCTCTCCCTCTCCCACAGTGTCCCCTGGTGTATTCCCCCCTCCCACAGTGTTTCTCTGTGTGCTCCCCCCACAGCGTTCCCCTGTGTGATCCCCCTCAGTGTCCCCCTGTGCGTTTTCCCACCTGCAGGGTTCCTCTGTGTGCTCCCCCTCAGTGTCCCCCTGTGTGCTTTACCACCCACAGGGTCCCCCTGTGTGCTCCCCCCCATAGTGCAGTGTCCCCCTGTGTGCTCTCCCCCTCCACAATGTCTCCCTGTGCTCTCCCCTCCACAGTGTCTCCCTGTGCTCTCCCCTCCACAGTGTCCCTCTATATGCTCCCCCCACAGTATCCACCTGTGTGCTCTCCCCCCACATTGTCCACCTGTAAGCTCCCCCCCACAGTGTTCTCATGTGTGCTCCCCCTCCCACAATGTCCCTCTGTGTAATCCCCCATATTGTCTCCCTGTGCGCCCCCCCACAATGTCCCCCTGTGTGCTCTCCCCTCCACAGTGTCCCCCTGTGTGCTCCCTCCACAGTGTCCCCCTGTGTGCTCCCTCCACAGTGTTCCCCTGTGTGCTCCCTCCACAGTGTCCCCCTGTGTGCTCCCTCCACAGTGTTCCCCTGTGTGCTCCGCCCACAGTGTCCCCCTGTGTGCTATCCCCCACATGTCTCCCTGTGTGTCCCCCCAGTGTAGACTCTCCCCCCACAGTGTCCCCACAGTGTGTGCTCCCCCTTCCCACAATGTCTCCCCCTCTGTGTGCTCCCCCACAGTGTCCCCCTGTGTGCTCCCCCCACACAGTGTCTGTCCCCTGTGTGCTCCCCCACAATGTCTCCCTGTGTGATCCCCCCACAGTGTCCCCCTGTGTGCTCCTCCCCCCCCAGTGTCCCCCTGTATGTTCCCCCTCCCACAGTGTGTGCTCCCTCCCCCCACAGTGTTCCCCCTGTGTGTGTGCTCCCCCCATCAGTGTACCCCCCCTACAGTGTCCCCTGTGTGCTCCCCCTCCCCCCCTGTCCCCCTGTGCTCTCCCCTCCACAGTGTCCCCCTGTGTGCTCCCCCAGAGTGTCCCCCTGTGTGCTCCCCCCATAGTGTCCCTGTGTGCTCCCCCTGACATTGTCCCCCCCCCAGTGTTCCCATGTGTGTGTCCCTCTGTGTGCTCCCCCCCAGTGCTCCCCCATAGTGTCCCACTGTGTGATTCCCCCACAGTGTCCCCCTGTGTGCTCTCCCTCTCCCACAGTGTCCCCCTGTGTGTTCCCCCCTCCCACAGTGTCTCTCTGTGTGATCCCCCTCAGTGTCCACCTGCAGGGTTCCTCTGTGTGCTCCCCCTCAGTGTCCCCCTGTGTGCTTTACCACCCACAGGGTCCCCCTGTGTGCTCTCCCCCTCCACAATGTCTCTCTGTGCTCTCCCCTCCACAGTGTCTCCCTGTGCTCTCCCCTCCACAGTGTCCCTCTGTATGCTCCCCCCACAGTGTCCACCTGTGTGCTCTCCCCCCACAATGTCCACCTGTGTGCTCTCCCCCCACATTGTCCACCTGTAAGCTCCCCCCCCACAGTGTTCTCATGTGTGCTCCCCCTCCCACAATGTCCCTCTGTGTGCTCCCCCCATAGTGTCCCACTGTGTGCTCCCCCCATAGTGTCCCCCTGTGTGCTCTCCCTCTCCCACAGTGTGCCCCTGTGTGCTTTCCCCCCACAGTGTCCCCATGTGTGTTCCCCCCTCCCACAGTGTCTCTCTGTGTGCTCCCCCCACAGCGTTCCCCTGTGTGATCCCCCTCAGTGTCCCCCTGTGTGTTTTCCCACCCGCACGGTTCCCCTGTGTGCTCCCCCTCAGTGTCCCCCTGTGTGCTTTACCACCCACAGGGTCCCCCTGTGTGCTCCCCCCACAGTGTCCCCCTGTGTGCTCTCCCTCTCCCAAAGTGTTTCCCTGTGTGCTCCCCCCACAGTGTCCCCCTGTGTGCTCTCCCCCTGTGTGTTCCCCCCTCCCACAGTGTCTCCCTGAGTGCCCCCCCGTAAGTCAAAGTAGGTGGAAGTGGGCTGGAAGTGGGCGTGTAACATTTAAATGAAGCGTGACCCCATGCAAATGATGGGCTGAGCTTCAAAAACGAACTGCGCATGCGTCGTATCTTGAATGCATCCCAGTGCGCATGCTCACAGTTACGTCGAGATCACTGCCTAAGATACGTCAAAACACTGCCTACAACGTGAACGTAACCTACGCACAGCCCTATTCACGTACTACGTAAACAACGTAAAAATCGACGGCGTTCATTCCCTGGTCCATACCTTTGCATGGGTTGTGCCTCCTATATGAGGAAAAACTTTATGCCAGACATAACCCTTACGCAAATCTCTTAAAACATGCGTCAGGCGCAAGTACGTTCGTGAATCGGTGTATCTTACTCATTTGCATATTTAAAATGGGAACGCCAGATGCGTCCAGCGTAATTATGCACCCACGATACGCCGGCGTAGTCAAGTTACGTTGGGCGGCTGAAGCCTTATTTTTCGACATATCTAGCTTTGGGAATCAGCGCAAATATACGACAGCGCACATTTGTACTTACGACGGCGTATCTCAAGATACGTCGGCATAAGTGCTACGTGAATCGGGGCCTATGAATCAAGCTCTTGGGATGTGCATCAGCATTGGAGAAGAGAAGCCAGGATCACCACTCTAATGTTTGCTGAAAACTCAGCAGCCTTCTCTGTTTACCTGACATAAGACAACCACACTGCAGAAAAATTTGCAGTATAACATGAGTACCTGATCTGTTATTAGCCTACTATCAGTCAACTAAAGATGACCACACGGGTTACAATCTTAACTTTACCATGTACAGTGCCTATGCAACATGCTTTAGATTCATAAAAACATATATAATGTGAGGGTCTACCTAAACAATCCTTTTAAGTTATATTTATTCAGACAGGCACTTGCACCACATAGTTCTTGGTAGGTCTAATGGAGATTGTATTTAGAATGTAACATTTATGGTCAACAGATGAGACTAAATAGACTTGGGAAACGTAACATTAATAAATCACCAGGACAAGATTGCTTGCACCCGAGGGTACTTAGTGAACTCAGTCAAGTGCTTTCCAGACCATTGTTCCTAATTTTAATGAACAGTCTACTGACTGGAATGGTACCAGTTGATTGGAGAAAAGCCAATGTAGCACCAATATTTAAAAAACGGCAAAAATACATCCCTGGGAATTACAGACCAGTTAGCCTAACATCAATAGTATGCAAGCTATTGGAGGGTATAATAAGGGACTATATACAAGATTTTAGTAATGAAAACGGTATCATTAGCAGTAATCAGCATTGATTCATAAAGAATTAATGCCAAACCAATCTATTAACCGTCTATGAAGAGGTGAGCTGCCATCTAGATAAAGGAAGGCCCGTATACTTTGCAAAAGCATTTGACACAGTTCCCCATAAATGTTTACTGTCCAAAGTAAGGTCCGTTCTTATGGGCCATAGGGTGAGTATATGGATTGAAAACTGGCTACAAAGGCGAGTTCAGAGGGTGTACTTGGAATTGTCAGGGGTGGGAAGTGGGGTCCCCCAGGGGTCTGTGCTGGGACCAATGCTATTTAAATTGTTTATAAACGACCTGGACGATGGGGTAAACAGTTCAATCTCTGTATTTGCAGAGGATACTAAGCTAAGCAGTGCAAAAACATTTAAGCAGGATGTGGAAACCTTGCAAGAAGATCTGAACAAATTAATGGGGTGGGCAACTATATGGCAAATGAGGTTTAATGTAGAAAAATGTAAAATAATGCATTTGGGTGGCAAAAATATGAAAGTAATCTACTCACTAGGGGGGCAACCTCTGGGGGAATCTAGGATGGAAAAGGACCTGGGATCCTAGTAGATGATATGCTCAGCAATGACATGTAATGCCAAGCTGCTGCTAACAAAGCAAAAAGAATATTGGCATGTATTAAAAATGGGATTAACTCCAGAGACAAAGCGATAGTTCTCCCACTCTAATGCCCCATACACACGATCGGAAATTCCGCCAGCAAAAGTCCAATGTGAGCTTTTGGATGGAAATTCTGACCGTGTGTATGCTCCATTGGACTAAATCCGATCGTCTGTAACAATTTCTATGCGCAAAATCCTGTTGTGCGTACGGGGCATAAGACCCCTTTCACACTGGGGTGCTTTTTCGGCGAGTTTTAACCCTTTTTTGGGCCGCTAGCGGGGGTAAAAATGCCCCACGGTGGTTTCAGCGGGGGCATTGATAGTTTCAAAAAGCTATTAGATAAGCACCTGAACGACCACAACATACAGGGATATACAATGTAATACTGACCTATAATCACACACATAGGTTGGACATGATGGACTTGTGTCTTTTTTCAATTTCACCTACTATGTAACTATGTAGCTATGTAACAAAACATCTGTTGTTCTAGGGCAGGGATATGCAATTAGCAGACCTCCAGCTGCTGCAAAACTACAATTCCCATCATGCCTCTGCCTCTGGGTGCCATGCTTGTGACTGTCAGAGTCTTGCTATGCCTTGTGGGACGTGTAGTTTTGCAACAGCTGGAGGTCCACTAATTGCATATCCCTTTTTCTAGGGAAATATAATGTATTTGTTGATCCAAGGGGTGTCATATCAGAGAAGGTCATAAGTATATTTTGATGCAGATCATAGCAGAACGGAACAGAGAGTTGACCAAATATGCAATTATTTGAACTGTTGGGCAGTGCACACTCTTTAGAGGATAGTTACATAGTTAGCTAGGTTGAAAAAAGACACAAGTCCATCCAGTTCAACCAAAAATAAATAAATAAATAAACAAACAAAATAAAACACAGTACAATCCCATACACCCAACTCCATACCCGCAGTTGATCCAGAGGAAGGATAGATAGATTTCATAAAAAGATATGGCAATTACATTTTTTTCTGCGTGCAAAACATCATGCAATGATGCTTTGTCCTACAGCACTCTGTAATGTAAGTAATCTTCTAAGTAAAAACCTGGAATACTCTGTATCTGCTCATTACAGATAAAGGCTCTGCTTATTGTGTGTTCCTTACCAATTCTCTTGGTAAATCTATCAGAAAAGGCTTGTGCTATTAAAATCAATAGACTCTCTACAATGACATGAAGCACTCACTCACTCACAATACTTCTGGTAGCTATATATTATGTTATCTTTGCCTAGGCTTTAGGTTACAGAAGGATTTAGGGCTCTTTCACACGTCCGTTCAGTTTGTCCGTTTTTTTTGGACGTCCGTTAACGAACCTCAATGCTTCCCCATGGGTTAGCATCCGTTAGCGCAGGGATCTCCAAACTACGGCCCTCCAGCTGCTGTGGAACTACACTTCCCATGAGGCATTGTAAAACTCTGACATTAGTAGACATGAATAGGCATGATGGGAATTGTAGTTCCTGAACACCTGGAGGGCCATAGTTTGGAGACTCCTGCGTTAGCGGATGAGCATCCGCTAAACGTCCGTTAACATCCGTCTGCGGTAAGCTCCGTTTTTTTGGACGGAAGAAAACCCTATTTTTCTTCCATCAAAAAAAACCGGAACGGATGAAAAACGGATCAACTGAAGGGAAAAAAAATGATCTTAAAAACTGAACGGACGTGTGAAAGAGCCCTTACCTTACTGGTCATTGGTGCACATTTAAACCCAGGTATAAGGAATATTTACAGTCCCCCCTTCCCCAACAACACCCCTTCGCCCATTAAGTGCTTTTATTTGTTTGCTTGTTTTTTTTTTTGGGTGGGGGGGGGGGGGTCTGTGTAAAATATGTCATACTCATCAAAGTCTATTGGCACTTGCCGACGCTGTTTATGGGTGCAGTGGAGCAGTAATTTTAGCACATCCGATGTGCAAAGGCCAAGCGGTCTCTTCCACGCTCCTTTTCCTGATATCCTTCTCTTCTGGATCATGAAGGGAGTTTACCACTGAACAGCCAATAGGAAGCCCCAGACCTGGACCTTCCTATTGTACACAGAAGAAGAGAGAATACTTAGGGATCATCATGTAACTACAAATTTAGATAAACAGAAGGTGCATTTTGGTAGTATTTTGTTTCATTTTCCATAAGAGGGACTTTTTAAAGGGAAGAGGGGTTGGTAGTTTGCCAGCAGCATGAAGGGTAGCTTTAAAACTAATGTTATCGAGTAAGTCTGATCCTACTGATTAATGTGAAGTGTGACACCTAAAAACATCTACATTGGCAATACTCAAAGGACAACAGATTTACAGTAGAATACATAAAAACAAATAAATAGATTTAAGGCCTTAATTCAGATGACTTCATTCTCTTGAGCTTCCACTTATAGCGAGCTTGTTAAACATATCATCATCACCCACATTACTTCTGCCTCTAAAAAGAGCTGAATGAGAAAAATAATCATGCAAATAATAATGAGAAATTCTTCAAAAGTGGAAATAATACCACATGCCTATATGTATATCTCAGTATAACTGTTTCCGTGTGGCCAAAGGGTAGGCTGCGCCTAGGGCAAGCACGGGAGACGGCAGTCAAGGATGTTAATGAATTCTGATTATCTGGATAAGTCATTAAAGTAATAAGGCCTTGTTTAAATTAATGGCACTACTCCATCGAGAGAACATTTAATCAGATCCGCTTCACTTTCTTGGAGTATGCTGGATACAGAACAGTAAATTGTGATGGGTTATGAATCTGATGTGTGTGTTAATCAAAGAGATCTAATAAGTAGCAACCGGGCTTCAAAATGCACTTTGCAGCTAAAATTCCAAATTATTGAATAATATTTTGTTCAGATACATATGAAAACCTTGACAGCTTTCTGTGAAGCTTACTTATTCCTAGAAAACAAATTATATATACTGTAGATACGCTGTTTTTAAACATTATTCTACGGAAGCCTTTTAGAAATTTAGAGCACTGTTTCTCTCACATCTTACTGCGATGAGAAGATGGCTGTGTGACTTCACAGATAAAGTTTACGTTTTGGTCACAGCCCCATCACATGAGAGAACTGTGATGCAGAGAAAGCTCCAGACTATCCCTCTACCCCGCTTCTGGAACCTTGATACATTGAAAACTCCTCAATCCCCATTCTTCTTTAGATATCCCTCGTTTATCTCCAGTGCACAGATCAGTTTACATTTTTTTTTTTATATAAAGCGGAGTTCCACCAAAAAGTGTAACTTCCGCTTTAAGCACTCCTTACCCCCTTACATGCCTCACATTTGGCATGTAATTTTTTTGGGGGGGGAGTGGGGGCTTCGGTAGGAGTGGGACTTCCTCCTTCCACACAGGGACCACCTCAGCGTCTCCTCCTCTCACCCTAGGCGGTCCCTCCCTCTAGGCAATCTCCTAGGACACGTGACAGGTCCCAGGAGATCGCCTGTCCACTCAGGGAGCACATCACCGCTCGCGCATGCGCAGTGCGTGCCCGGCCATGAAGCCGAAAGCTGTCACGGCACACAGGGTGAATGGAGGCGCCTCCAGAGACGGGGGAGAGGAGCGGAGCTCCGGGTGGCCGTGACGCTGGACCGTGGAGCAGGTGTCTGTTTGTTAAAAGTCAGCAGCTACACTTTTTGCAGCTGCTGACTTTTAATAAACCTAAAAAGACTGGAACTCCCCTTTAACTACCAGTTTTTCATCTATCACTATTGCATTGGTTATTTATGAATATAAATTTGAAAGAAAAAAAAAGCCCCAATGGCCTTAGGTGCCTTTGTTGTGCTCTAATTTATCAGGGCCCATGTTAATGGGGGGTTTAGCAAGAGCTTACCTTTACCAAAATATTCCGTACTAAAAGATGTCCCTCTTTCTCATCGTAGAAAGTTGTGTGGTATGTAACATGAAACAACTGAAAAAAAAAAAACATTCTAGGGAATAGCAGTGATAGTAATATTAAACAGATGACATAGACAGATTTTATGCTTTGGCTAACGGATACGTGTTTGGAAACATCCGTGAGGACAGTAAGTTAAGCATGTGTAGAATTAATGGAAAGATTTGCTATTTTTGCAAAATAAGTACATTAATGCTATAATGGTACATAGGGAAGCTGGAATTTAGAAAAAAAAAAAAGGTGAACACAGGTGAACTTAGTCTTTAAAGTGAAAGTCCACACAAAAAGTGAACCTCCGCTTTTCGGAACCCCCCCCCCCTCCGGTGTCACATTTGGCACCTTCAGGGGGGGAGGGGGTGCAGATACCTGTATGATACAGGTATTTCCACCCACTTCTGGGCACTTCCCGCAAGATTCTCGCCCCTTCCTCCCCCGCACCCCTGCTGTCTTCTGGGAAACGCACTGGTCCCAGAAAACAGCTGGAACCAGTGAGGACGCGCAGCACGAGTCGCGCATGCGCAGTAGGGAACCGGGGAGTGAATCACTTCCTGATTCCCTCACCGAGGATGGCGGTGGGAGGCAGCCGAGAGCCGAGCGATTGATCAGCTTCGGCTGCCAACATCGCGGGCACCCTGGACAGGTAAGTGTCCATTTATTAAAAGTCAGCAGCTGCAGTATTTGTAGCTGCTAGCTTTTAATATAGTTTTTTAGGTGGACCTCCGCTTTAAGTTTTTTGGACACAGTGTAATTTTGTATCAATATGTTAATGAGTTACATACTTGGAAAGAGGAACACTGGGGGAATTGAATAAATCTGCTGCACCACTTTTCTTGCGTTAATCCCTCTTATTAATGTATTGTGCCAAATTCATGAAGCTTTTGCAACACTTTTGGTTATGACAGCGACTTTTCAGCTAATTCTGGATTGCACTATTTTTACATTGTGTCACACTGAATGCTCCAAATGTAAAAATGGAGCTTATTAAGTCCAGGGGCCAGATTCTCAGCGGCGATACGACGGAGTATCTTAGATACCCCGTCGTATTGCCGTTTTTTTTGCCTCGTATCTATGCGCGTGATGCTTAGCATCACTTTTGCATAGATACGCTGCAACATCCGTCAAGTGTAATACCAATACACTTGCGGATCGTAGGTGTAATGACAACTCCGGCCACTAGGTGGCCTTTACGTTGTTTTCTTATTTGCATATGCAAATGAGGCTAGTACGCCGATTCCCGATCGTTTTTACGTCGCCCCGTCGTCGCGTACGTCGTTTTCGTCCGCGTAAGGTTACCCCAGCTTCGATGTGGAATAACCTTACGAAGTTCCATCGGATGCCGTCGGGTGCCGTCGGATGCCATGTTAAGTATTGCGTCGGGTCAGCGTCGGCTTTTTCCGTCGCTTACGTCGTTTTACTAACTCGTTCGCGAATAGGTGAATGTTGAATAGCTTCGTAGTTTGTCTATTACATTTATATTTTGCAAATATAAAAGTATGTGGACAGTAACTACATATCAATTTTGAATAGTCTGATAATTATATTTCATCTCACAGTTTTGACTTTCACAAAAAATAAATAAATATACATAAACATAAAATGCTATAAATATAACCAAATGGGGGGGCGTGGCTTGGACATGGCCGAGTGAGGACGCACATCTCCAAAGCTCCTCACACCACGCAGCCATAACAGCTTGGTCCGGCGGATCCCTACCTTACACGCGGCCCTGAACGGCATGTCCCGGTACCGGAGGGCCTCCTCCAGGAACAGAGCTCCTACAGACCGCAGCACCGGCTCCATAGGCTCCTATTTCGGCGGCAGCTCGCAGCCGCGTGTCGGGACTCCCAAGATGGCGTCCGGGAAGGGCAAAGGGACGGGCGCTGCCGTGCAGAAATCAGCCAAGCCTCCCTCGCCCCTGCAGCACGGAGGGTCGCCTACCCAGTCACCGCAGCTGGTAAGGGACGCAACACCCCCTGAATCCCCGGGCTCCTCGGGCTCCTCGGCCTCCCGCAGTGCCTCCCGCGGTGCAGGCTCTGATGTGTCTGGTCTGCTGGGAGATGCAGACTTGCGGCAGCACATTCTATCCCTCCCCACTAAGGAGGACTTGGACCGTTTCGCCATGAGGGTTGAGAAGGCCTTTAGGCAGGATATAGAGCAGCTGAAGACAGACACTACTCAACTTGGGAATAGGCTGGAGACCCTGGAGCAGACTGTGGAAGATGCCCTGCCTGTCATAAGTCAGCTCAGGGACAAGTGTGTAGCACAAGACCACCATATAGAGGCCCTGATTTCGCAATTAGATGATTACGAAAACCGCAGCCGCAGGTCCAACATCCGCATTAGGGGGTTACCGGAGGCAACAAGAGCCAGGGACATAGTCCCCACGCTGCAAGGCATATTTAAGGAACTGTTAGGTCTCCCCCCTACTGAGACTGTGGAGATCGACAGGGCGCATAGAGCTCTCAGACCGCCCTCGCAAGATGCAGACAACCCGCGTGACATAATTTGCAAGCTCCACCGCTACACGGTCAAGGACCGGATTATGCAACTTATGCGTAAGCGCCCCTTCTTTGAGTTTGATGGAGTCCGTTTATTCTTTTATCAGGACTTATCACGCCGGACTCTGATGCAACGTAGGGCACTGTCCCCCCTCCTGGAATCCCTGCGTGCGGCGGGCATCACCTACAGGTGGGGGTTCCCCTTTTGTCTCCACGCCGATAGGGATGGCAAATCCGCTATCCTTCGCACCAAAGACGATCTCGCACGTTTCCTGTCATTATTGCAACTGGAACCTGTTGACTTCCCTGACTGGAGGCTATCCACAGGCATCCCGCGGCTGCGGGCGCCTCAACCTTGGCAGCAGGTCCGTTCCAAACGAGACTCTCGGAATCGCAGGCGCTCCTCTTCTGCATCGGCGAGACCGGCCTCCCCGGCTGGGGACTGAGGATGCACAGGGATCGTACCCTCTCCAGGAATAGACCACAATCAGCAACTAGATGGCGGATTCTGGAGGTCTTAGTGATACTGGCAAGAGGGACATGCGGCAAGAGCCTTCCTCGTTCAGCTTCCTTCCTCTCAAAGTTGGCCCTATTGTGCCGTGTTCTAATTGTGGTTTTGTTTTTTTGTTTTTGTTTTTTGGAGAGGGGGGGGGGGGAATTTTTTTTTTTTTTTTTTTCTTTTCTTTTCTCTCTCCCCCCTCCCGGTATTGCAATGGCACTAGGACTTCTCAGCTGGATGGCTGATTCCGGACTCCGCCCCTTCTGAACGTTGCCCAGCACCCTGGCATGCCCAGGGTCTCACTGCCGTGTTGCTTCTAAGTGTCATCTCCCTGGACATTAACCGCTTTTTACCGGTGTGGGGAGCTGGAACTTCCTGGCTCTTCATGTCTGATCACGTTCCCCACATAGGACTACCCGTGTTGGGTGTTAGCCCTGATTTGGGCACTTTGCCTTGCTTATGTGGCCTCCCCCTGGTGGGGGGGCTGCATGAGCCAGGCAAACAGGATGGGGTACCACCCTTTTTGTCCTTAGAGACGTTTGTGGACCCAGAATGTTTTCTACATGTTATGTTAATATTAATGTTTTTTACTTTTTCTCTCCCTCTTTCTTTCCTCTTTCTCCCTCTTAGCCCTTCTTCTTACTCCCCCCACCCCTTTGCGCCTAGCATGCGGACCAGCTCCTCACGGTGTTGAAGAAGAAGAGAGGTGCGCCTTGATGGTTCTCCATTCCACCCGATGGCGACGATTAAGGTAGTGTCGTATAATGTGCGTGGGCTCTGTTCTCCGAATAAGCGCAATAGGCTTTGGCTGGAACTGAAAAGACTGGGTGCCCAAGTGATCTTCCTACAGGAGACTCACTTTACCGATGCCTCCCTTCCGAAGCTACCCACGCATTTGTTTTCGCAGTGGTACCTTAGTAATTCCCCAAGGCCCAAATCTAGGGGTACGGCCATTGCGGTCCACAAACACTGCCAGTTTCATCCCTCTGAACACAAGGTGGACCCTCAGGGTCGCTACGTGTTCTTAAAAGGCACAATCATGGGTCAAAAATATACTTTCGCCACGCTGTACGCCCCTAACACTCAACAGCTTACATTTATTGACCAGGTACTCGCTCAGTTAGCAGATTTTAGGGAGGGCAGACTGATCCTGGGGGGGGACTTTAATATCAGCCCTGACCCTCTGTTAGATACTTCCGAAACTACATCTTCCCATTCCTACGCTTTTTTGCGACATTTTAGGAGGTCTCTTCAGGAACACACATTGGTGGACTGTTGGAGGGCTCTCCACGCCACAGAAAGGGACTATAGCTTCTTTTCGGGGGTACACAAGGTGTACACCAGGATTGACCTGCTACTGGTGGACCAGGACACTCTTGACCTACTGTTAGGGGCGACCATTGAACAAATTACCATATCGGACCACGCTCCAGTGACCTTGACCTATTCTTTGCCATATGCCCTCGCCAAGGCGCGGTCCTGGAAACTGAACGAAAACTTACTGGACGATGACGGTGTAGTGGCGGGACTACGCGAGACCTTGACTCATTATTTTGCCGAAAATGACAACGGAGAGGTTGGTGGTGGGACTCTTTGGGAGGGCCACAAGGCTGTGGCTCGCGGTGTTTTTATTGCCATGGGAGCCAAACTCAATAAGGAGAGGCAGGCGGATTTCCGGAGAGTGCTGCAGGCGCTCCAGAGTGCAGAGCTCGCACATAAACGCACGTCTGATCCCGAAGAGCTTAGCCGTTTATGTGAGCTTAGACAGCTTTTTTCAAAATTGCTGGATCGTAAGATTAATCGTAGGCTGCGTTTTATGGCCCATACTTACTACGAGCATGGCAACAAGTGCGGCAGGCTGTTGGCGCGCGCTCTCCGTAAAAAACGATTATTGGCGCATGTGCATAAGCTGCACTCCCCATCGGGAGAGCCAGTTCAGCATATCTCAAAAATCACATCCATGTTTCGCGACTATTACGCGGCCTTGTACGATCTGGAATCCGCCTCCCCTCTGACAGATAAAGCACTCAAGCGGGAACGTATTGCAGAATACCTCTCCTCAGTTGGGCTCCCTACCCTGTCCTTAGAGCAGGTGGCAGACCTAGAACGCCCCATTACTTCAGTGGAATTATTGGCCACCATCAAATCCCTGCCCTCTGGTAAGAGTCCCGGGCCCGACGGCTTTACCAAGGCTTACTACCTAACGTTTTTTGATAAGTTGCAGGCCCCTTTTTGCAGCCTTCTTAATTCCTTGGCGACCACTGGACGCCTGCCACAGGAGTCCTCATTAGCACATATCACGGTGCTCCCGAAGGATGGTAAGGACCCCACTCAACCACAGAGCTACCGTCCCATTTCCCTGTTGAACACAGACCTCAAGATTTTTTCTAAAATCCTTGCCAACCGTTTAAAGTATTACCTCCCTGACTTGGTACACGCAGATCAAACAGGTTTTATTGTAGGACGGGAAGCTAGAGACAACTCGAATAGAGCCATCCAGCTTGTGCACTGGGCGAATGCACGCGGTCGGATGCCTCCCTATTTGATTCTGTCTACTGATGCGGAGAAGGCATTCGACCGCGTGGATTGGTTTTTTCTCGATGCCGTGCTCAGTGGCACTGGTATGGGCCCTCACATGTTGCGCTGGATTTCTGCACTTTACGAATGTCCCACTGCTAGGGTAAAGGTTAATGGGGGCCTCTCCGAGCCCTTTCATATTCGGAATGGCACGAGGCAGGGGTGCCCGCTTTCGCCCCTCCTGTTTGCTCTGGTATTGGAACCGCTGCTGCAGAGGGTGAGGGAGAATCGGAGCATCAGGGGGGTGTCGGTGGGCTCCCTCGAACACAAACTCTCCGCATATGCGGATGATATACTTTTCCATGTTGTCGATCCCCTTGTCTCGCTGCCAAACCTGATGCGTGAACTGAAGGAGTACGGAGAGGTCTCCAATTTTAAAATAAACTATGCAAAATCAGAGATTCTACCGATTACTATCCCCCAAACTTTGGCAACTTCACTACGGGATTATTTCCCATTTACGTGGTCCGCCTCTTCCATGAAATACCTAGGCGTCCAACTGACGGACCGTCTTGACTCCCTATACGCTCATAACTATGCCCCCCTACTGAAGAGAATCACTCAGGACTTCCAGACTTGGGACAAGGCCCTGTTCACTTGGGTGGGTAGGACGAACATTTTAAAAATGACAGTTTTGCCCCGCATCCTCTTTCTCCTACAGATGGTGCCGATACGCTTACCGAAAAGCTTCTTTGCATGCCTCCGTACCCTTTTTGTTAAATTTGTATGGGGAGGCAAGAGACCTCGGCTCGCCATGGCAACATTACAACGGTCCAGGATGAAGGGGGGACTAGGCATTCCTAATATACCCCAATATTATCAAGCAATAGCGTTACAACGCTTATTGAACTGGAAGTTTCATTCCTCCTATAAGTTGTGGGTGCCCCTCGAAAAGACGATGGCCGGACGGGACTTATCTTATGCGCCATGGGTCCCCTCGTCAGACAGGGGGCTCTCAGACTGGGTCTCCCCACTGACGATACACGCTTTGACTTTGTGGGACAGAACGAATGGCCGCCTGGCCCTGGCGCCGCAGACATCTCCGCTGGCGCCGGTGTGTGGTTACCCTTGGTTCCCTCCCGGGGAGGCGAGAGCCTCCCTTGGGTCTTGGGTGCGAGAGGGGTCTGTTAGCCTGGTAAAATTCATGGATGGGGGATCACTGCTGTCTCTGGACGCCTTAAGGAGTAGACATGGTAGCTTTCCCTTTGACTTCTGGAGACACCGCCAATTAGAGACTTTTGTCACGAAGTGCCGGAGACAGGTGGGGCTTCGGAACGCCCTGACGGAATTTGAAAGTATGTGGGCATCTGAAGACCCGTTAGCAAACATGATCTCTTCACTGTATAGGTTGTTGGAGGAGGCGACGCCTTGCCCCACTCCCCCCTTCATTAAGGAATGGGAGAGGGATCTCCAGCTTACTTTCACCGGGGAACAATTAAATACTTTATACTGCCTGACACACTCGAGTTCGGTAGACGCCAAGACCCAAGAAAACAACTACAAACTGATGTCGAGGTGGTACCGGGTCCCAGTCACCCTAGCTAGAATCTTCCCCACAGCCTCTGATAGATGCTGGAGGGGATGTGGACAGAGAGGCACGCTTCTCCATATTTGGTGGGAGTGCCCAGTGCTCCGGCCATTTTGGGACGTGGTGAATAAACAAATATCTGATGGCCTGGGCATTGTCATGCCAGCGCAACCCCAACATTTCCTACTCCACGTCCCCCCTATGTCCCAGTCTCGCTATAAGCGAAGTGCTCTTCCCCACCTCCTCAACGCTGCGAAAAGACTCATCCCGATACACTGGAAGAGCTCGCATATTCCAAGCGAGCAGGATTGGTTGGGGAAGGTGGGGGAGATCATGGAAGCGGAGAGATGGTTGGCTGATTGCAGAGGCACCCGTGAAAAATGTGACCTTGTTTGGGCTGAATGGAGGACCCACGTACAGGACACTGTTGTGGTTTCGTCTAGCCTTGACGTTGCCCTACTAGCCTTGGCTGATCCATCCTTTGAGCGGCTTGTCCAGGCGCACCGCCGACCTAATACCGCTAGCTCCACCTCATAGTGGCCCACTGTGCAGAATGCTCCGCATGCTTCCCCCCCTCTCAAACGACCCTCTTTATTTCTCTCTTTCACTCTAGCTCCCCTTCTGACTCCATCCCTCCCCCCCCCTTTTTTTTTTTTTTTTTTTTTGATTTTTAAATTTTTTTATATTATTATTTTTATTTTTTATTTTTTTTGGGCTCCCTGGACGGTACTTGGGTTACCATCCGTCCTGGGTACTCTAGATGCATCACTATGCTCGAGGCACGGGGGGAACTGCATCTGCAACTTTTTCTATTGCTCTTTTCAATGTTGCAGCTGCCTGCTCCGCCCTCCTCCAGTTCTGGGGAAGCCTGACTAAATGGACCGAACGTCCGAGTCGGGCTACGATGGACGGAGTGCTTTGATGCCTGTAGGATGCGGATAGCGGTTCTCCCTGGCGAAATATAATAGTTGAATATGCTTAGACTATGCTAAAATTGTACTCTGCCCTTCCCCCCCTCTCCCGTGCCCTTTTCCTTCCCCCATCTACGATTTCCTTCTGTTTTCCCTCAGGCCCCTCCCCCCACCCTCCTCCTCCCCCTCCTATAACCCTGATTGTTGAGGCTTTGTTGTGAAGCCACTTTGTTTATGGTTATTTTTGCCTTACCTTGTTTTTTTTTTTCCGAAAATAAAAATAAAGATTATACAAAAAAAAAAAAATATAACCAAATGTATTACATGTGACTTCATCAACAAGAACCTCCAGGTAATGAATGACTGAGGTAATGGGGTTGATTTACTAAAACTGGACAGTGTACAACCTGGTGCAGCTGTGCATGGTAGCCAATCAGCTTCTAACCTCAGCCTGTTCAATAAAGCTTTGACAAAAAAAAACTGGACGATGATTGGTTTCTATACGTCGTTTTTGTCCGCGTAAGGTTACCCCAGCTTCGATGTGGAGTAACCTTACGAAGTTCCGTCGGATGGGGGGAGTGCCGTCGCCGTCGGGTGCCGTCGGATGCCATGTTAAGTATGGCGTCGGGTCAGTGTCGGCTTTTTCCGTTGCTTACATCGTTTTACTAACTCGTTCGCGAATAGGGAGTTGCGTAAATGACACTCACGTCGTTTTGAGCTGGAGTATGCGCACTGGACTTTTTCCCCGGCCGGCGCATGCGCAGTTCGTTCGACGCGGGGGCACGCTTAATTTAAATACAAGCCGGCCCATTTGAATTGCACTGGTTTACGCTGGGCGATTTACGCGACGCAGGCGAAAACTACGGAGCAAGTGCTTTGAGATTAAAGCACTTGCTCTAGTACGATGCGGCGGCGTAGTGTAAATGGCTTACGCTACACCTCTGGAATTCTATGAGAATCTGGCCCCAGATCTCTTTTGGCATAAAGAGAGAAAAACTGTCGATTTTGCAAAATGTGTCTCAAGTGCACTTGAAAAAAGTGGCGCAGCAGGAGCCAAATTCAAATACGAGTCCTGGACAAGCATGTGAATTTGGCGCATTCAGTACCACTTTTAGAACGAATGAGAGACGCTTTCTGTCTGCTCTGTTTTTATCCACTAGAGCTCCGGAAGATTTACCCCCTTTCACGACCAGGCCATTTTGCGTGGCCGTGCAACACTGTACCCCAAATAAAAGTGTATGTAATTTTTTTCCTACAAATAGAGATTTCTTTTAGTGGTATTTTATCACTGCTGCATTTTTATTTATTTTTTTTCAGGTTTATTTTTGCGCTATAAACAAAAAGAGACCGACAGTTTTGAGAAAAAAAAAACACTTGCTGATCAATTGGGTGTACAAAATCAGAGAATGCTCAATGGGCCTGAGCCATGTGCACATAGCGTCCTATTTTGACACTTGCCTTCAATGTGCCCAATGCTGTTGCGGATATTTAAAAAAACAGATGTTTTTTGAATATGTGATCATTTATTTGTTATATAGTATGGTCTTGGTAAACAGTTTTAAAACTTGTGTACATGAATATTATAAGCACATAAACTACGTTTAGTAACCAAAATGATCTTGTCACTATAAGAAGCACGGCTACATTTTCGCACGCCACAATATTTCTAGTGTTTTGTTGCTGTGTGAACAGAATCTGGCAAAAACAAAACCAACATTGTTACGCAACAGTCTCTGGTCTAAAGGTAAGCACCTTAGTTTAGCAGACTTTGTAGCAATTCAAATGTTTCTGTTAGGCAAAGCTTGAATTTATGGTATATTTAAGCTAGTTAGATTGTATAGAATATCATAACATACTACAGTGCTTGTAGATGAATGTTGAATAGCTACATAGTTTGTCTATTACATTTATATTTTGCAAATATAAAAGTATGTGGACAGTAACTACATATCAATTTTGAATAGTCTGATAATGATATTTCATCTCACAGTTTTGACTTTCACAAAAAATAAATAAATATACATAAACATAAAATGCTATAAATATAACCAAATGTATTACATGTGACTTCATCAACAAGAACCTCCAGGTAATGAATGACTGAGGTAGTGGGGTTGATTTACTAAAACTGGACAGTGTACAGCCTGGTGCAGCTGTGCATGGTAGCCAATCAGCTTCTAACCTCAGCCTGTTCAATAAAGCTTTGACCAAAAAAAAAAACTGGACGATGATTGGTTTCTATGCAGAACTGCACCAGACTGTGTACTCTACAGTTTTATTAAATCAGTCCTTATGAGTGCCAAAGACTACTGGAACCTGTTTGTACCCAGAAGACAGTGTGGGAACGAAGAAGGTGACGGACATAGCGTAGGTCGCCGAGGCGAAAGTGGTAGCAAATACCTGGATTACGCAGGTATCTCCCCCTTAAAAGGTGCCAAATGTGACACCGGAGGGGGGAGGATTCTGAAAAGTGGCAGTTCACTGTACTCCAATGGCCTCCACAGTCACAGTCAATCCAATAGAGCACCTTAAGAATATGGTGGAAGAGAGATTCGCATCATGGATGTGCAGCCCACAAATCTGAAGCAACTGAGAGATGTCATGTCACTATGGACCAAAATCTCTGAGGAATGTTTTTAACACCTTGTTGAATCTATGCCATAAAGCAGCGATGGTGAACCCTGGCACTCCAGATGGTTTGGAACTACATTTCCCATGCTGCTCAACTACACTGCAGAGTGCATGAGCATCATGGAAAATGTAGTTCCAAAACATCTGGAGTGCCAAGGTTCGCCGTCACTGCCATAAAGGATTAAGGTTCTGAAGGCAAAAGGGGGTCCAACTCTATTGTATTTCAACAAGAACAGTAGGTAATAAGACTATCAATAGCATGTATAGTGAAGTGGCAACTTTTCCCCATCAAGTCATTAAGTAATGTACCATAAAAGCATAATTATTTCCAGCATGACTTGATTCTGACACCCAAAATAAGAGACATAAATTTCCAGAGGGCTGGAAGATTTCTGCAGTCAGCATTGCAGACTTTCACATGTTTTTACAATGTTGTTGACTGTCACACTGCCCAGTTGTCTTGTCACATGTCATTGTACATATTGCATAGTTTAGATTCAATCTGACCTAGAAAGCTGCCTATACACAGCAAGCTAAGTTTATCTGATGCAAATGACATGGCATGGTTGAAATGGCCATCAAGCAGAATATGAGTCACAGTTCATAACAGATAGCTTCAGGGCACCACAATCAGCCATGCAGTCGTGTATGCTGTCCACTATGAAACGACCAACTGGTGGGCGTATCTAGCAAAAGAAGCTTTGTTTTTGGTAGATGCAGGTGGGCAGAGTCACAAACTTATTTTTTTATCGTTTTCTGGAATTCCAGCAACATGCTTTCCCCTTGTAGCTACTGACTTTGGGAATTCCTGAAGTGTCATTCAACCTACTGCAAGAGGTGTCTCAGTCCACCCAGTCTGTAATTACAGATGAAGTAATTCAATTCATTCTTCAAAATGCTGATCCAAAACTCACTACTTCTGTGAAACTCCATCCCATGAATTGGTATGAAAATGTATTTTTTATGATATTTTTGTGGCAGGGGATTCTGGCTAGGGCCTCCTTTTGATTTCCCATTATTCTGCGACCGGCATGTACTATCTGCGTAAATAGGTGTGAAGATTAAAGATAGTCTATTTGGGACAGATTGAAAATGCGATTTGGCTTGCAATCTCGCCCACAATCCTCTACTTTCTTTTTCTTCATAACCCATCATTCTATCCAGCCGGGTTCTCCCCAGCCACCTTTTCAGCTTGGTCAAAGTGAGGATTGACTTGTGCACATAATTTTTATACATCCACATCTATTACTTAATTTCCAACCTTCCAAGAAAAATATGATATTCCGATTACAGAAACCTTTAGGTTAGGGTTGTCCCGATACCACTTTTTTGAGACCGAGTACAAGTACCGATACTTTTGTTCAAGCACTCGCCGATACCGATTACCGATACTTTTTTTAATGTCATGTGACAGTGGCGGTATTATTATTATTTTTTTACTTTTACAATGATTTTGTTTTTGTTTTTTTATGGGGATTGTCGGAAATGTATGGAGAGGCTCTCCATTCAAAAACTGAAGCATCGTAAACACAGGTTACGAAGCTCAGTTATATGAATGGACGGAGTCAGTGATCACTGACTCTGTTCATTCGGAAAAGGTAGGAGCCGGGTTTAGCGGCTCCTACCTCCGTTCTCCCCCCTGACAGATTGAGGGGGGAGAGCAGGATGAATGAGGGGGAGGAGCGGACTGCACAGGGGGGATGAGCGGACTGCATGGGGGGAAGAGCGGACTGCACGGGGGGAGAGCGGCATGAATGGGGGGAGAGCGGACTGGACGGGGGGAGAGCAGACTGGACGGGGGGGGGGCGGACTGGACGGGGGGAGAGAAGACGGGGGAAAGCCAGGCACTGAGCACAGGGAAAAAAAGCATGGACCAGGGGGAAAGACAGCAGAAGACTTGCAACTCCCTTGCCTGCCCAGGTATCGGGTGAGACATCGGAGCATTTCCCCCGAGTACAAGTACTCGGGGAAATGCTCGGTATCGGTACAGATACCAATACTAGTATCGGTATCGGGACATCCCTACTTTAGGTATCTGCAAATTAAATACTTTTTTACAAATAATGCACCATCAGACTCAACATCCCAAACCTCACTACCTTTGAACAAGCCTGTAAAACTGATTCTCATAGGTGTGGACTCAGTTCTGATTTCTATAACCAATTACTTTCACACATCACTTCCTCTCTCTTAACCTATACCAACAAATGGGAACGAGACCTTCAATTACAACCAGACCACATAAATTGCACCCAAATCTGGCAAGCCACCAAATCGGCCTCACCCAATATAGTTCCTGACAGAATTTTAAAATTCTCTCCAAAATATCGTTCCCACTGCTTCCTTACTCCTGGTACACAAGTGCATATATGGTGGGAATGCAAAATAGTCAAATCATTTTGGTCAGAAGTGTTTCAAATCCTTAATACGATGTTCAACCCTATTCTACTGCCTGATCCAGTTACGACACTCCTGACCAGTAAACCCCACACCCTATCACATTGTCAATTTAAACGAATGCTCTTCGTAACCGCAGCCGCAAAGCAGACTATTGGGACAGCATGGAAATCTGACTCAGTCAAAAATAGGATTACTCAATCCATAATTCATGCAAAAACAGAAAGCAATTTTTCTTGACAATATATCCAAATATGAAGCCTTATGGAGGTGGTTTGAGCATTTCCTACCTCCGGGTTTTGAAAAACCATTGTTGTCTCTATGAGGGAGTTTGCCCTATAAATATCCTCTCTGAAAATATTCCTCATTCTCCACTCTATCTTTACCTTACCTCAAACTGGTTTAGTTTTACTTTATTTTTCTCACAAACAAGTTTAACTAATCAAAACAAGGGTCATCTGAGATAGTTAGGACTATAACGTAATCTCCAGATAACGCAAAGCCAATTAGTGGGAACTTGGCCCTGGAATAGTTTGTTAATTTCTCCTAAATATTTTAGGTTATTTTGACCCACTATATCGAGCAAACGCTATCTTCTTCCATTTTCGCTATAACTAAATATTACCTTTTATATTCTACTATCTTGATTATATCTGATTGTTATTGATGATTAGTGTTGCTCACGAATATTGCATATTCGAGCATTCGCGAATAACTTGAATATCGCGGCGAATATTCGCTATTTTTTCAAATTTATTTTTAAAACAGATCACATCCTAGTGATCTCCATCGACGTCTAAAAGCATTGCTGGTATGATTAGAGACCCTGGGCTGAGTAGCTGAGGCGATCCTTTTATGTTGCAGAATATTCACAATGCGAATATTCGTATTACGAATATTCGCGAATACTTTCTCTGCCCTTCTTTTGCATCAGAGCCAATCAGAGTTCTCCTACCACAGTTGTCAGAGGTTAGCAACCTCCATAGCAACCAATAGGAACCTGCCTGCACGACCATTATATAAGATCACTCCCAGCAGTATTTCAGTGCAGATTCACAAGGTGGCTAGAGAGAGTGGAGTGTTTCTGTGCGTTTTTCCTGTGTATTGCGATCTTAGAGCTTAGCATTGTGCTTCCTATAGGAAATGATCTCCGTTTTCGCGTGTTGTTCGCACGCATGCGCATGCGCAGACAAGAATTTCGCAATCAATTTCACATTCGCATTAGCGAAATTTCGCGAAATTTTTTTTTTGATAAAATATCACGAATATTCGATATTAACGAATATTTCACGAATATTCTTCTATATATTCGTGAAATATCGCAAAATCGAATATGGCGTATTCAGCTCAACACTATTGATGATAGCTAGAATAACATCACTAAATTGTTATGATAACTGAAATGTTACACTAAGAAATACTCCTTACATTTGGTTCTATATACTTCATGAGAGAAGCATAGTTATAACTTTTTTTGCATTTTATTATTTTCTTTGTATTGTACTAATGTAAATGATATTATTCTTATGACCTTTGTTATGCTTTATGAAAACATAATGAGATATTCAAACAGAAGATTAAAGATGATGAAAATAGGTGGGAAAGGGCTCCTTTGCTAATGGATTTTGTGGCTGGGTGACACTGTTACAATGACTAGGTGACAATGTATTTATAAGTGATGATGGATAATGTTGTTATAGACATATTTTGGGTGGGACTGGATAAAGAAGTGAAAGATTTATGTGATTCTTGTCCTACTACATTACTGCAGTCCCTTTGGTACTACTGCCTATTATTGAAGTGCCTGGTGAAGTCCATTAGGGACAGCAGTATATTCTCCCTAATTTGGATTCCATGATCCACTATCCAGAAGTGAGCTCTTTGAGAAACACCTCAGCAAAAACCATAGCCAAAGAAACATTCCATATGTTCATCTGCACAGCAATAGCAAAAAAGATTCTTACTGATGACCACCGCACCAGATGGCCAGACCGCCACAGTCTTTGGAAGCATAGTAACAACAGTTGGGTCACACTCATTTCACCAATACTCACCCTCGCAATGGGCCTGCCTGTGACTATTGGCCAAGTACCCCTATACAGACCTTGCTGTGCATCCGGAGGTTTTCTTGTGGTGGTGTCTGGTTGCTCCGCCCCCTCAGCTCCCGAGCTGGATACATTTGTCTGCCGCCGTCCTGTTACTCAGCGACCGGCGACTCAGCCCAGATCCTTGATACAATATTTATGCACCCGCCCCTGAAAAAGCGAGAAGAATCTTGCGAAACGTGTAGGGCACTACCGATGCTTCTTGTATGCCTGTATATGCTGGGTATCAACGCTGGGTATAACTGCTGTCTACATGATGTTGTAATTTTTGTATTAAAACATTTTTCTTTCATTGTTTATGCGCATCTATTAGCCTAGCAACCTACAATCATCATTGTTGTTGTTTATGGATGTAAAATTAATAAGTATTAATATTTATCTGTACTTATGCTGCAAACATTGGCTATTATGCCTGGTGACGCACAATTATTGCTGTTGTCGTTCTGTTGGACAGTAATTCGTAACTAATAAATTGATATTATTGCATCCATTGTTGTGAACATGTGCCCAATCTCTCCCTCCTCATTTAAAGTCCCAGGGCGACTTGTCTGTCTTAACATAGTGATTGTGGCCCTACATTTCCTATATCTACAGTTTTGAAAATAATATAACTATTGGTGGACTGACCTTTCTACAAATGATCGTATCTTTACTTGCTACTGGTAAAAGATCCTTAATGTATTTCCTCCAAATTGTAACTATGCTATTATATTTCTGCATAATGTTTTAAAATATGTAATAAACAGTTCACTGTTACAAATTGCTCTTTTTCTATACATATTTGCTTATCTTTAGACCATCATTACTTTGCACTTACTGCAAATCACAGGATATGTAAAAAGATCACCCTGGACAAATTTGTCAAAAATAATAACAAGTTTGAAAAGTTCATTTCCTACTCTATGTTAAGAATGATAAATGAACCTTTTATTTATGTAAGAGCTCTCTTCCGTCAAACTACAAAAAAACAACGTACAGTGTGACATCTCAGCCTTGCTGCTCTCATATGGTGCCTGGAGCACTAGAGAACATTTAGGTTGCATTGAGAAGGAGAGTGAGAGGAGTATGAGACCTTTCAGTGTGTCACATTGAGACAGCATATATGGGGATAGAAGGAGACAGCTATACCGGTAGCACAGCTCTCTTATCCTTTCTGGTTTATGGTCTGAACATAATGCCAGATATGACCTATTCCCATGGACAAAGGCTTTGAAAAGGTTTTGCTACGGTTCCATGTCAAAAGCAGTTAGCCAGGAATGGCTTAGTGATGCTAAAGCAAAGGGTGCCCATGTTGCTCTTAGAAGATCTTCAGTTGCATTGGCCTCTTCCAGGTTAAATGTATCATGGCTGCTTAGGAAACTAGGACTGCAAGATGCATATAGCTTTGTGACAAGGTTGACCCCTATAACCTGTATCTGTCTTGCTTGCTCCACTCTGTTCCCTGTGACTTTTTCCCTTACTGCTTCAACCCCCTTTAGGGCTGGAAAGGTCAAGCCCTACTCAGCATGATGCTGGAGGAAGTTTACCAAAACAGTCATGTGATTAATGCAAACATATTGCCACTACTTGGCTGCTTGTATTTTTGGTTGTAAGCTTACAGGAATAGAAGATGATAAAATGTGGCTTATTCGTAGTCATCAGTTAAAATAAAGTTTCAAATTCTAGAAGTGGACGTAATGCATAATTCAAAATTGTATAAATTCTGGCATAACTCTGTCAGGATCACTGTTCCTCCTTCCAGCACCCAAGTTTTGGCTGTTGCTTTTCCCCTGTCTGTGTGGACCTGTAAGATGATTGATCTGATCAGTCTCCTTATATAAGCAAGTCGAACACTCTATCCCTTGCTTGTGATAGAGACAGTTACCTGCATTGTTCCTGTTCAAGCCTAGCTTTGCTGTTGGATCTCCCTGTGTATGACCCGGATCGGATTTTGGACTATTCCCTGAACTCAGCCTGCCTTATTACCGGGACCATCTTAGAACCATGCTATCTGTCTGCTAAACTGCAAGTAGTCTGTTTGCCCTAGTGTGGTGGCCAGGCACTATAAAACACAAAATCCTCCTGCGCTCTGGTGTATCGCCAAACTGGGTATGACAGTATAGTCTAACGGCAAAGTCTAAAGTCTTGCAGTCCTCCACAGAACAAAGGGTGTTCGTATAGCTAAAATGAAAAAGAAAAGAAAGGAGGGCGCACCGACTTTGTGCATTACCACTTTAAGATTTTTAATAAACAAGATAAAAAGCAATGGTCCGACTCACAAAACAATCGAAAGTAAGCACTTTTCAAAAAGCTGAAACTGGACCTCATGGCACCTGCCAGTCAAACCCTTGACATCAACATGGCTGACGCGTTTCTGGGGCGTACCCCCTTCTTCAAAGCCTAGGTGGTCCGTGATAGCTATCACAGACCACCTAGGCTTTGAAGAAGGGGGTACGCCTCAGAAACGCGTCAGCCATGTTGATGTCAAGGGTTTGACTGGCAGGTGCCGTGAGGTCCAGTTTCGGCCAGGCACTATAGCATTGTGTATAAGTCCTGGGGGCAACCAAGTACCAGTATGCCTGATTTTCATAAGGGAAAGGGGGCTGCTATAGGTGAAGCACACAGTAAGTAGCTATAGTGTCTGACCACCTGCATTAAGGTAGACATGATATTCATGACAAACTCACTGAGTAGATATCATCATAACAGAGAATAAAAGTGTATGAATGGGTCATTAGAAGTGCATTAGAAATAAGCTAGTTTTGCAAAGGGTTCTTTTTCTTAGTGTATCATTTATTTGTATATACAGCAATACCTTGGATTGCAAGTAACGTGGTTTACGAGCGTTTTGTAATAAAAGCTATTATTTTTTAAATCCTGACTCGGTTTGTGAGCGTTGTATCGCAAGACGAGCAGGATTCAAGCCACTGGGTTGTGCAGTACCACATTTGGCCAGGGGTGCAGGGGGCGCTGGTGACACTCAGAGCCACTCTGAGACACTCTGAGTAACTTTGAGTGCATCCGAACGTCTCTGAGCGGTCTCCGAGTGTCTATGGTGCCCCCCCCCCACCTCTGGCCACATGCGGTACTGCAGTCACTGTGGAACAAATTATCTGAGTTTCCATTGACTCCTATAGGGAAACTCACTTTGATATACAAGTGGTTTGGATTACAAGCATTTTTTCTGGAACGAGTTTTGCTTGTAATGCAAGGTACCACTGTATGTTAAAGGATCACAAAGGGTCCCTCCCTATTGAGGTATAATGATCACAGGTGAGGCGTGCCTTACCATTAGCAGTCACTGTTCCAGGGTGCTCTATGTGCGTAGCTGTACTTGGATGCCGCCAGGCATTTAGGGATCTGTTAAACAAAACAAAAAAAACGAAATTCATTTATCTTTGCAATACGTGCAGATTTGCCCATATTTATCCCTTTAGAAGATACTGTAACTGTTAATTTTCCTAAAACTGGATAGTAAAAAAATCTGGTGCAACTGTGTATGGTAGCCAATCAACTTCCAACTTCAGCTTTTTCAATAAAGCTTTGACAAAACAAAAAACTGGTTTTGGTAAATCAACCCCATAGTGTGATCTACCTTCTTCTTTGACATTTTACTAAATCTGGAGCACTCAGAATCTGGTGCCATTGTGCATGGTAGCCAATCAGCTTCTAACTTTAGATTGTTCAATTGAGCTTTGATAATAAACCTGGAAGCTGATTGATTTTATCCAGAGCTGCAGCATATTTTGCACGCTCCAGTTTTGGTAAATCTCCCCCGTGTATATTTGGCTCTGAATGCCAATGCATGTGGTGTCAGCCCTGCCTGTTTAATTTCTGATGGATTACAAAAGGCACAGGCTTCTCCTCGTCTCCTATACCTCCTTATATCCATAACCCCATCTTCTGAATAGGCAGAGAGCATAGGAAATTTCAGCTCACAATTATTTTTGCACTTATAAAACAGATATACAGTAACAAAACATTCCTAAAATGTTATTCCACGGCCTAGACATAAATTTGTATAAGTCCTTCTACTGTTTTGTGAAAGGGCAAGAGTGGCCTATGGAGCATTATGTGCCAAGTATACACTGCGGTTACAGCAGGCATTGACTTATAGTTCTATATATAAAAAGTAGTGAATTTAACCTACACCAGAATGTCACTGATACCTCCAACTGAATCTTTAATAAAAAGCTTAAAGTGGACCTTCTCTTTCCCAATCAACATAGGTTATTTTTCATCCTCATACTTCTAGAATTAGCAAATAGATAGGAAAGTATATCTTATTTACATGTTTTAAACTTTTTTTTTTTAAATTTCTTCAGTTACTTCCTGGGTTCTTGCCTAGGCAAATTATGTCATACATCCCAGAAGTCTTCAGTAGGGCAGGAGAGGAGGGGTTTTCTCAGCTAAGCACACCCTCCTGCCTGCACGCCTGGGCAAATTGATTCCAGAAAGTAAATGCTACATGAATTATCTGTCCTTACTGAAGATGGCCGTGGCCAGAAATGCTAGGAGGGTGAATTCTCAACAAAATAAAGCATTGAGACATGAATGGATGGGGGAGTGTGCTTTGAATAATACAAATGAATTAAAAGGTGTTTTTGGTTTGTGGTGCTTAGATGCAGTGAAGATCTGCTTTATTAAAAGGCTTTAGGTTTGGGGAATCACATAGAGACGCAGGGTACCAGCAGGAGTTTTCAAACAAACAGACTACAGATGATAAAGCAATGTTCAATAGGTCAGTAGCAGGACAGTTTTAATCATGGAGAATAGACATAAGCAGTCTTTATATTATGTGGGGTAATTTGGTGCATACTGTTTTTATGGTTAGCTTTTTGTTTTAAACAAATCAGTGGTGTGCTGCGGCCAAAAGCAACTCCAAGAACAGATGGTCAGCAACAATAAACGCTGTGCTAGCGTTCCTTAAAGATGTGCATTTACAGGAAACACATAGGGGTGGGGCTACACACTGACCTCCCGCTGCCACTTCTGGTATTGGAACTATCGGCCATCTTAGCTCAATGTGGAAAGAGCTTGTTTTCTATACAACATTTGACTGGGTGACTTGACTGCCTACTACCAGGTGATCCCTAGTATATGGACAGAACTGGATGGCCATATGAGAAGGGCCAAAAGTTGTTGATACAAAGGTGCTGTTTGCTGCATTGGCAGCTTTGAGCTGGTGAATGTAGTAGGGGTGTTAGCCACAAGTGGTGTTGTGCAACTTTGTTGGTGGAAGTCACAAACGTATATATCAAATCCCAAAGAACTTTTTTCACTTACGTCATTCACATTCTGTGGGCCAGATTCTCAAAAGAATTACGCCGGTGTATCTACAGATACACCGGCGTAATTCGAATTTCCCGCCGGCGTATCATTGTTTTCTATCCAGAAAACATGATACGCCGGATTTACGCTAAGATCCGACTGGCGTAAGTCACTTAAACCGTCGGATCTTAAATGTAATGTTACACCGGCTGCTAGGTGGCGTTTACGTTGATTTCTTATTTGACTATGCAAATAAGCCTGATACGCCGATTCCCAAACGTTTTTGCGCCGCCTCGTCGTCGTTTACGTCGTTTCCGTAAGAGTAAACTTACCCCTGCTATATGAGGGGTAAGTTTACGAAGGTCCGTCGTATGCCATGTTAAGTATGGCCTCAGGACAGCGTCGTCTTTTTCCGTCGTTTACGTCATTTTCCTAAGTCATTCGCAAATAGGGCTTTGCGTAAATGACACTCACGTCGGCTTCATTGACGTTTTCCGACATGAGTTGGAGCATGCGCACTGGGCTATTTTTACGGCAGGTGCATGCGCAGTTCGATCGGCGCGGGGGCGCGCTTAATTTAAATACAAGCCGCCCCCTTTGAATTACGCGGCCTTACGCCGGGCCATTTACACTACACCGCCGCAAATTACGGAGCAAGTGCTTTGAGAATACGGCACTTGCTCCAGTAAGTTGCGGCGGTGTAGTGTAAATGGCATACGCTACGCCGCCGCAGATTCTACGTGAATCTGGCCCTCTATGTTTATAGACATATTGAATTTCAAATGACTTTATTCACTTACTTTATGTGAATTTTTTGCTTGAGTACATTATTATTTTGAGGGAACATTAAAAAAAATTCAGACGCTGCACTTTGTTTAACAACAAAACATAACCTACTACCTGGTAATATCTGACATGCCCAGTCACTTCTTAACTGGAAAATTTTGATGAACCAGGCTTTGCTGCCCTCATAGAACTAATGGAGCCTCAATAACGTTCTACAAAAACACAGCAGAGAGAGAGAGAGCGCACCAGCCTAGCGTCTTATCCCAATATAACATTTATTGTAAATAATTAAAGGTAGAAGTAAAAGGTATCACTTCATCTTTGCAATTTGTGATTATTTGACAAATAACATTTCTTGTGTTTCACTTTATTTTCACAATTTTAGACTATAAAATGAAACTTCTGTTTCCAGAAACTATATTCCATACTACGTGAGGTAGTTTTTCTTGCTTGAAATCTCCATAGATATTAGTAAAAATGTGATCATTTGCTAAGGCAGCAAAGTATTATTCTGCTCAACTTTGTACTTCTATTGTCTTCTGTTCTACTCAGTATAACAAGAAATATTACCAGTTCTGTGGTGTAATCCCTCTGAGCACTATAAAACATATAATTCCACAGTTATTTTTTATTTTTTTAAAGAGTGCAAACATCTACAGGCTCTGATCTGAAGTTGGACATTGTAATTGAGGCCTCCAGAATCGCCCTCACACAGATATAAAATGACGGTCCCTATGGGCTGGCATCTACTAGCCTGCAGTCTGAGCAGCTTCCCCTTTGGTAGGGTGACCAAATCTACAGCCTTCAGTCACCCAAGGAGAGAAAAAAGAAAAAGCAATGAGGTTTCAAGAAAACAAATAAACAAAGTGAAACACATAATCCCTGCAGATGACCTGGTGCGTTTTAATTGGCAGTCAGGGGCAGATTTCCCTTTGGCAACAAGTGAGCTGTCAGCTTTGCCAGTGAAATCGGCCTAGTTACAAACCGTAGGCCATGTCACTTATAGATGTGATTGGACCCTGATTTTATTTTATTTCAAAACAGATCTAGCACTGTTATGACAGCACTGTACACTAGAGCTTGATGTACTGACTGTAAATCAAAATTGAAATATAATAGAAAGTCCAATATATTAACCTTTTCAGAGAGAATGCATTCTCTTTGGCAAATTAAGATCTTCTCGTCATTTTTTAGATGTAGTTAAACCAAACATGTAAAACTATGAAAATATTAGCTGTTTAAATGTTGTGTATAATAGGACAGGCTATATTTATGGAAATATATTAACACTATACTGAGAACTGGTGCAGATGAATATGAACTTGCCAACACTTGGAATAAAAAGCTCTCACCCAGAAGTATTTTTGTACCTCACACGCCGTTCACTGGATATTCAGTGAGACTTCATTAAAACTAATTTATACAGCATGAGCCCAGATATGGAAAATGTAGTCAAGCATAAATAGCAAGAGAAGTCTAATTATGTACATGGGCAAATCATGGTCAGTTGGCAACTATGCTGTATGTTGTTATTTTTATGTATATATTTCATGACTTCAAAATTATGTCTACTAAGTAATTGAAATGGTTGTAAAATTGTTGTACTTCTGCAGAATTCTACTCACACATAACTGGCAAAAACTGAACATTTACACCTCAATTACATCTATTTTTATATAGATTTTAGACAATTGTTCCATATTAATTATAGTGTTAATTAACCACCAACCACCACCAATGTTGGTTGCTTTTTAATTCGTAATGTGTAGTCTGAAGTGCAACCTTACGTTGTGTTTAAGCTTGTGTAATGATAAAGAACACAAGCATGTTTCATGATGCAATGCAGTCACCAAATGATTATTTGAAGACATTTCCAGCTGCCATGTCCAATCTGTGGAGTCACACAAGGCACAGTCCTGGAGGGTGAGGCACTCAAAGCTGGATTTTCATCTTGGAGCTCATTCCCTATTGCCATGCCATGCATACCACAGTGTTGGCAAGTACAGTTAGCCTGTCTCCCTCTAGGTGGCTCTGTTCCCAAATATGTATCATAAAGGGAATATTGTAAGTGGGTGTTATAACCATTTGGAGAAAACCTTCCTATAGTGATATAATGGGTGGAGTTCATCCATTCCAGGATGGGAGATGCCTTGTGAGATTGGGCATTGGAGTCAAACACCCCAGAGCTGGTCAGATGTAGTCACCTTCTGGAAAGGGTCCTGAACAGGGCTGCAACTCTGGGTGAGGTAAATCAACACCCAGAAGGACCAGCTGTAGTTGCTCTGACTCTTTTATGGTCTGCTGTTGGTTGTGAGCAGGATGAAAAGGGCCTTCTAGGACAAACCATGAGTCCTCTGAAGTGAGTACTAGTACACTTGGGAATGAGTGTGTCATCTAGGAGCATGCCCAGCTGGGCAAAGTGATAGAATGGGACAGTGGGAGAGACTGGTATACTAATAATGGCACCTTGATTACACTTAGTGATGGGAGCTGAATACTGTGGACTTAGAATACATGGTGAAGTGGTTTCAACTCTGTGGTGCTCCCAAGGAGAAAGAAGGTGCAAAGGAAGATAGCTTAAAAATGTTGTGCTAATGTTCCGCGCCAAAATGACAGCTACAGAATGTCTGCTCCTGTATGGCATTCAAAACCAAAGAATTCTGTCAGTATGTCAATCTGAGTTTACATGTTATGGCAATCTGTGAGAAATGACTTTAAAGTGAGGAAAATATACTTACTGTGTGGACAATCCTTTATTCTTGAATATTAAGGCCTGTGGCCAGGGATGTCATGAGCAAGCCTACCGTCAACAGCTACAACTTCCAACAGGTAGCTAGCTGTCCGATCCAAGAAGATGCATTGTTACCTACTGTGGGGCCACTAGCACACATCACAGCTCTCCAGCATACACCACATCTACAGGTGGGTAGTGCAATTCCCACTTTGTTGTAACATCCACTCTTTATCATGCATAGGTCCCTGACTGGAGTGTGCAGGTCAACAAGGGTGTGTCAGTGACCAAACTGATTACAGTCACTGCTGCACACATATCCATGGGGATGGGAAATCAATAGTGAAGAAGGATTTGGGGGTCTTGGTAGATCATAAACTTAATAATAGCATGCAATGCCGAGCTGCGGTTTCCAAAGCGAGCAAAGTAATTTCTTGTATTAATCGAAGTATGGACTTCAGAGAGAGAGAGAGAGAGAGAGATATAATTTTGTCCCTGTACAACTCATTAGTAAGACTTCATGTGGAATATGCAGTTTCGTTTTGGACAGCAGTTCCCAAAAAGGATATTGGGGGAACTGAAGAGTGCAGAGAAGGACAACCAAACTGATAAGAGGCATGGAGGAGCTCATCTATGAGGATAGATTAGAGGAACTGAATTTATTCTCTCTTGTGAAGAGGAGATTAAGGCGGGTCCATTGTGTACAAATACATAAGGAGTCCATTTAGTTAACTTCGTTTTGAGTTATTCACTTTAAGGTCAACACAGAGGACAATGGGGTACTCCTACGCCTAGAGGAAAGGAGATTTCAACTCCAAATACAGAAAGGTTTCTTCACAGTAAGGCCACGTACACACGATCGGTTAAACTGATGAGAATGGTCTGATGGACCGTTTTCATCGGTCAAAACCGATTATGTGTGGGCGCCATCGGTTATTTAACCATCGGTTAAAAAAAAGCCAACTTGCTTTAAATTTAACCGATGGATTCCTAACTGATAGGTCAAAACCGATCGTTAGTAGGCACGAACCATCGGTTAAAAATCCACGCATGCTCAGAATCAAGTCCACGCATGCTTGAAAGCATTGAACTTCATTTTTTTCAGGACGTCGTTGTGTTTTACGTCACCACGTTCTCATCAGATGGACTGATCGTGTGTACGCGGCATAAAAGCTGTTGGAATAGACTCCCTTCAGAGATGGTTCTGTCCAGCTCAGTAGATTATTTCCTAAATGTACATACTGGTAATATAACTAGGTACTAACATATATAGATAAAGTTTATCCAGGGAACACCAATTGCCTCTCAGGGGATCAGAAAGGAATTTTTTCCCCTGCTGGATGAAATTAGAGCAAATTGGATCATGCTTTTCTGAGGGTTTTCGCCTTCCTCTGGATCAACTATGGGTATAGGATTGTGTATGTGGGATTGTGGGATTTTTTTATTTATTAATTTATGTTTTTTTGTTTTTTTTGGTTGAACTAGATGGTCCTGTTTTTTTTTTCAACCTGACAAACTATGTAACTATATTAATGAATACTGAAACAAGAAAAATATGATCATTGTACCTTTGAGTAGGACAGCTTATCGGAGTTAAAAAAAAATGCAAATATCAGAAGAATATTCCATGAGTTAAGATGGTTGAATTGTTTTCCCCTTTTTCAAGCTTTTGGTTACAAAGTGATCCCAAAATAATTGTATTTCTACATCTCAATAAAACGGACTTATGCACTTGTCAATTTGTGAAATCTACATCAGAGCCCTGGGACTAGGTTAAAAAATGAAAAAAAGTATAATATCTTAGAATTCCGAGATAACTTTGATGAAGTGAGCTTATTTATATTTTATAGCTGTGAGGTGGGTTTATAAATTATATGTAAAATACTATATAAATACTTAACGCTCTATATCAATATATTATGTGTGTATCAGTAATCATTGTTTGTAATAGATTCCAAAAAAATTATATTTTACTTCTCTACAGTAATGCTGTATGCTCAGTTCATCTGAATCTACAGCTGCTTCATATTATAGGTAATTAAGCTTTTCCGCTTGATATGGAATTTTAATGTTAATGCACACCAGGGGGTTGGGTATAAGAAATTACACAATGCCTTCATTTTTATGATTTTATTCTTACATGTTTTAAAAGTCTAAGAACGTCTTTGACACCTTGCTTAACATAAAAAAAAAAAAAAAAAAACTTTTTTAATTGTATTGGATATTTGTACACAGTTGTGTTTCCATAGATGTTGTATATAACCAGAGGCCTTGTTTGCATCATATGACCTCTTTTGCCTTACTTGACAGTGCATTCTGTGTTGGATCCGGTTTAGTCAGTTCAGACCTCAAATGGCTGTACTATTAGCATGCTCTGCGTGTGTTTCTGCAGTGAATCACTGTTTGCTTTTTGTGGTGGGAGGAGCTGACAGAGTGGTGACAGTTCTGCTCTCTGTTTCTGGCACGGCTGGTTCTGTCTCTGCCAGGGAACCCCTTTTTGCAGCAGAATCAGATAGGTCTCAGCATGTGTAAGCATCACCTCTCTGACCTAACCCAGCCTCCCACTCTGTCTTTACTTGCTTACATACCCCAGCAGTTTTACTTAAAGTGAAGCCGTCACATGTGAGGCAAGATCACACACAGCAGGCTGAGACAATGCAGAAATGTATTTTGATTCCTAAATCCATGTTGCCAAGTAATCAGGCATGATCAGCAACGCGTTGCCATTTATTTAATTGCCAAACTCCGGGAACGTATAAAAGACACAAATTATCTGTAATCATTAATTCATCATTACATTTTTATTTTTTAAATGTAAGCATCTACGGAAGAAACAGCAGACGGATACAGCCCATTGTGCTGCAGTGTTAACAAAGGATATGTTGATAGGAGGAGAGAATAAGAATATTACCTAATAGTACAGCTAATAAAAGGCTCACTGTGGGACCAGCATAAAACTATATGCAGATCATTTATTTATTTTATTTATTTATTACAGGCACCTATATTTACGCAGCACTTTTTACATCTGTATTGTACGTTCACATTACTCCATAAAGAACTTAAAATGTAGGGTCCCTAAATCACATTCATACATACTGTCCTAATTCTTCCTTACCCATCCTACATGGCATAAATCAAATGAGATCATTTAAATGCAAGAACAAACTGTGTAATCTTAAAATGCATTCTTTCAGTATAAATAATAATTTTACCATTGGTTCCCTCTGGACAATTAATCACCTTGAAAAAAAAATTGTTTTAACTAGAACGGTTTTGAAATAGTTGATGTAGTCCTATATAAAAAAAAAATAATTAAATTTCAATCAAAATTATTTTAGAGAATGCTATTGCTATTTAACTTTTTTTAATTTATTTTTTGGAACTTAGATACTAAGGGCACAGATGTACTGACGTACAAAAAAAAAAAAGACTTAAAACTGGTGTCTAATAAAATCAAATTGATTCTGATATATGGTGCTGAATGTGTAAAAAGCAGTACTGCTGGTAGTTATATAAGCTTTATGTACAAGTATGATGTAATGATAGTTTATTGTGTGCTGTTATCTCCTATGCAAACATTCACATTTTCAGTTATTCTTGTAAATTCTTTGGTGTTAGGAAGAATACAAAAAATGCACATTCATCGTTATTCCAAGCACAATAAGTGTTTGATGCCATTTTCTGAAACATGTATTGCTAAGTTTGCTCTTAGGCCTCGTACACACGATCAAATCTGTCCGCTGGAAACGGTCTGCTGGACCGTTTCAGCAGACAGATTCGATCGTGTGTACGGCCGAGCCGACGGGTTTGGCCACCCGACAGATTTCAAAGCATGCTTTGAAATCTATCGGGTGGGAATCCGTCCGCCCGACATGTCTGCTGGTTAGTACACTTACCAGCAGACATGTCGTCCCGCACCGCCGCCGCACCGCCGCCGAATGGATTCGGCGCATGCGCGGAAGTGTTTTACTTCCTGGTGCGGTGACGTGGCGGCGTCAACGTCACCGCCACGTCACCGACACGTCAGCGCGCCGTCTGCTGGCGGGGATTTGGGTTTGCCCGTGTGTACACGCGAGCAAACCAAAATCCCAGCAGACAGATTTGTTCAAATCTGTCGGACAGACAGATTTGAACAAATCTGTCTGCTCGTGTGTACGAGGCCTTACTCTTAATGGAACAATTTTTTTAATTACTTTATATTGGATTTCTCAATGAAAAATAATATAAAAATAAGTGTTTTAAATGGATTTAACCACTTAAGGACCGGACCAATATGCTGCTAAATGCCCAGAGGCGTTTTTTAAATTTGGCACTGCGTCGCTTTAACAGACAATTGCGCAGTCATGCGACGCGGCTCCCAAACAAAATTTGCGTATTAAATGATTGTGATTTTTAAAAATCTTGTTTGTGTGCCCTATTTTTTTGCACATATTTTCCCATACTTAAAACCTAAATAGGTTTCTTTAAGCTAGTGCATTGTTGGTTCACTAACCTTTTAATTCGATTTCCCTTCTAAGTGTTTTTTTTCTTTGTCTGAATTTCTCACTTCCTGTTCCTCCTCAGTAAGCTTGCCCCCGTAATCCGAGCTGTTCTGGCAGGGGGTTAGTCAGCCAGAACAGCTTACTGAGGAGGAACAGGAAGTCAGAAATTCAGACAAAGAAAACACTAAAAAAAAAAAAAAAAACATTTAGAAGAGAAATCGAAGAAAAAGGTAAATGAACCAACAATGCACTAGCTTAAAGGAACCTATTTAGAAAATAGAAAACAAATGTTTACAACCCCTTTAAGATGTTACTAAACTCACAACAGTAAAATCAGTCTGTATGTGCAGTAAAGCATGCTTGTTATACTCACTGTGGAAGCTAAAGGGTTAATCGTTCGCATTGTGTAAAAAGGCTGTTTGATCCTGTCTTCTCTGATTCTCCTATTTTTCCACTGTCCCCAATCCATTTCCTGATAGAACAGAGCCTTGGAGGCACTCTGCACATGCTCAGTTTGGTGTGTATTGCTAGAGTTTTTTTTATTGTTATTGGGAGGGTGTATGTGATCAACCCAGGGCCAAATCAGCACTGTCCAGACAGAGGGTCAGGGGTCCTGTAGCCTCATAGGGCAGTCAGAGTAGAATGAAAACTCCTCTTACAAGCTTTAACCAGACACTGATAGAAGTCACAAGACTGCTATATACTGCTGATGAGAAAAGGTATTTAGCAGTTAATATTTACTAAAATAATTGTATTTCCGTGTTCTGTGTACTGTGGGAAACCAGATATAGAGAATGCAGGGTCAAGGGTTTAGTAATACTTTAAAGCTATAATAAACTGGCAATAAAATGTTCCTTTGCAAAGAAAATTGTAAATGCTATTCTGCAAGCCACACCCCTAAACACTGCAACTGAGGCCGCGTACACACGATCGAACATGTCCGCTGAAACTGGTCCGCAGACCAGTTTCAGCAGACGTATCCGATCGTGTGTACGGCCTAGCGGACAGGTTTCCAGCGGACAAAAGTTTTAAAACATGCTTTAAAACCTGTCCGTCGGACATGTCCGCTGGTTAGTACGCCTAACCAGCGGACCGAAATCCCCCGCATGCGTCGAAGGGATTTTCGTCCGATGGTGTGTACACATCGCCGGACCAAAATCCTGCAGGAGACATGTCCGATGTAAACGGTCCGCGGACCGTTTTCATCGGACATGTCTCCTCGTGTGTACGCGACCTTAGAGAAACCAATGCCAAAGACTTCAGAATCCAACACTTCTGGTAGTGTTGGATTCCTGGTCCCCTCCCTGCTCTCTGTTGTTTCTTCCAACAACCCCTACATAACTAAAGGGTGCAGTAGTGATGTAAGGCTGACAGATTGTACAACTGAATACAATAGGAACAGTATAGGTATTTACAATATTTTTATAAGAGAGCATTTTTTTAGTAGAGAGAGTCTATTTATTTATTACATGTATAGGGGCAGCACGGTGGTGTAGTGGTTATCACTTTTACCTAGCAGCAAACGGGTCGCTGGTTCAAATCCCGACCACGACACCATCTGCCTGGAGTTTGCATGTTCTCCATGTGTCTGCGTGGGTTTTCTCCGGGTACTCCGGCTTCCTCCCACATTCCAAAGACATGTTGGTAGGTTAATTGAATCCTGGCCAAATTGGCCCAGTATATATGTATATATGTGTGTAGGACTGTGTGTCCCAAGCGTGTCAAGATCCTACGGGGTAAATGACTGCACCAGCCAGGAAGACACTGGCTACAAAAAGCGCCTAGAGGCGATTCAGTTCGCATGTGTAGCACTATACAGAAGTCATTCATTCATTCATATTGTACATTCACATCAGTCCCTGCCCTCAAGTAGCTTACAATCTAAGGTCCCTAACTCACATTCATACATACACATACTACGGCCAATATAATAAGGAGCGAATTAACCTAACAGCATTTCTTTGGTGTGTGGGAGGAAACCAGGGGACCTGGAGGAAACCCATACAAGCACAGGAAGAACATGCAAACTTCATGTAGGTAGTGTCATGATTGGGATTAATGCATGGTGTATCTAAAGCCACCAATATACTCTTTTTGCGAATGGCCTAAACTGAGGAAAAAATTTGCTTTTTTAAAAAAACAAAATGGGGCTATTTATTATAGCAACAAGTACAAAATATTATGTTTTTTTTTTTCAAAATTAAAGCTTTTTTTTGTTTATAGCTCAAAAGTTTTAAACCCCAGAGGTGATCAAATACCACCAAAAGAAAGCTCTAATAATGAGGAAAAAAGGACGTCAATTTAGTTTGGGTACTACATCGCACGGCCGCACAATTGTCAATTAAAGTGACGCATTGCTGTATCGCAGAAAATGACCTGGTCATTGAGCAGCCAATTTTTCAGGGGCTAAAGTGGTTAAATGTATCTAAAGTCAAAATATTGATTGGTTTGAGTAAATGTTATAGCGTCTACAAAATAGGGGATAGATTTATGACATTTTTATTATTATCTTTTGGTAATGGCGGCAATCTGCGATTTTTATCGGGACTGCGACATTTTGGCGAACACATCGGACACTTTTGACACATTTTTGGGGCCATTGGCATTTATACAGCGATTAGTGCTATAAAAATGCACTGATTACTGTGTAAATGTCACTGGCAGGGAAAGAGTTAACACTAGGGGGTGATCAAAGGGGTAAATGTGTTCCCTAATGTGTGTTCTAACTGTGGGAAGAGGAGACTCACTATAGGAGATGACAGATTGTGGTTCCCAGCTTGTAGGAACTCACGATCTGCATCACCTTTCCTCACAGAACAGGGATGTGTGTGTTAACACATACACCCTTTACCATTCTGCCTCACGTGCCCATGATCACTAGTGGCCGGCGGTCATCGCAACCGCCTGTCACGAGCATCGGCACCCCCTTGTGCAGCGGGCGCACCCCCTATCACGCTTAAAGGGATGACGTACAGCTATGATGGTCCGCGAGAAGGAGCCGACCTGCCGCAGTATAATGACTGCGGCTGGTCGGCAAGCGGTTAACCTTTGAGCAATGTTTTTTTATATCTATAGAACAAGCAACAAATAAATGTTGACTTGATCTACAGTCTACCACACCATAACTGTGTGAATGTCATCTGACAATCAACAATGTCAACAGACAATATTTCCCTACAATAGTTTGTGTGAGCTCTTCATGCTGTATAATGACATTACTGCCTTGCAACTGGATTGCACAATCATGTTTTGCAGAAGCCATAGGGATTTGGTTTTTGGTTGAGCAACTTGACAGTAGTGTTGAGCGGAATACGCCATATTCGATTTCGCGATATTTCACGAATATATAGAAGAATATTCGTGAAATATTCGCTAATATCGAATATTCGTGATATTTTATCAAAAAAACAATATTGCGAAATTTCGCTAATGCGAATGCGAAATTGATTGCGAAATTCTCGTCAACACGCGAAAACGGAGATCATTTCCTGGATTATAAACTAATATGCACTAAACACTAAGGGCTCTTTCACACGTCCGTTCAGTTTTTTAGATCAGTTTTTTCCCCTCTTCAGTTGATCCGTTTTTTCGTCCGTTTTCCGTCCGTTTACATCCGTTTCCGTTCCGTTTTCCGTCCGTTTTTCATCAGTTTTTTTCATCCGTTTTTTCATCCGTTTTTTTTTTTTTTTTAGAACTTTTTTTTTTTTACATATTTTGATGAAAAACTGACGTTAGCGGATCGGATGGTAAACGGATCATCCGCTAACGTCCGTTTTTCGTCCGTTCCGTTTTTTAGGGTTTTCTTCCGTCCAAAAAAACGGAGCTTACCGCAGACGGATGTTAACGGACGTTAGCGGATGCTCATCCGCTAACGGACGCTAACCCATAGGGAAGCATTGAGGTCCGTTAACGGATGTCCAAAAAACGGACGAACTGAACGGACGTGTGAAAGAGCCCTAACTCTACTTACACAAACTTATATGACTAAACTAAAGCTAATTTATTTTATTTTTTTATACACAAAACACAGAAGGGCAGAGAAAGTATTTGCGAATATTCTGAATATTCGAATATTCGGAATATTCGGAATAATATTCAGAATATTCGTAATACGAATATTCGCATTGCGAATATTCAGCAACATAAAAGGATCGCCTCAGCTACTCGGCCCAGGGTCTCTAATCATACCTGCAATGCTTTTAGACGTCGATGGAGATCACTAGGATGTGATCTGTTTTAAAAATAAATTTGAAAAAATACGAATATTCGCAATATCGAATATTCACTGCGATATTCGATCTATTCGCGAATACTCGAATATGCAATATTTGTTACGAATATTCGCAATGCGAATATTCGTGAACAACACTACTTGACAGTAGCGGGACTTTTGTTCCACTGCAATCATTTCTTTTTGGCTTACTGTCCAATGTTGAAAATACACAATCTTTACAGCGCCATCAATTCTGCTTATATTGATCACATGTGCCCGTATGACTGTGGTAGGAAATCTGATTGTAAGCTCTCAAGATACAAGGACTGATGAAATGGTTTATGGTTGTCTGTACTTCAGTGCAATATGTTGGCGCTATATATAAAAAAAAATCAATATGTCTGTCTGCTGCAGAGAGCAATGCTGCAAACCTGGACTTTTAACATGGTTGCCTTTACATTGCAACATGTTAAATTCCATCAAATGAATATTTAAGTGAATGAAAGAGAAGGAGATGAAGTGATTACCAGGCGGGAAGAATTTATAAAAGTGATCTTTAGCACATGTTCCTAAGAGCGCAAGCCTTTTTAAAGGCTTGTAATGGCTCATAATTGCTTTGATCTACAGGTCTAAACACAGTTAAGGCAGCATGCACAGATCAGTGTACTGCTGTTTCATTAACCCTATTATTGCCAAACGAGCCAATGTACTCTGCAACAAAAAAATAAAACTTTTTTTTATTTCATGTTTTATTTGGCCTCTTGTTTTCCTCAAAGATTTTTCGTATTTATTGTATTTAGCTTTTTCCCAGCAATACCAAAAAAAAGGCTGTATTGCTATGTAACATTTAAAAAACACAAAGAGATTGATTTACTAGGGAAAAAATATGCAATAGTGAACAAGGTTTATCTCTGCTGACTTCCATCATGCAATCATGTGCAAACAAAAACTTTTTTCATTCTACTTGCACATTATTAAAGGGGTTGTAAAGGAAGCAAATATTTTCCCTAAATAGCTTCTTTTACCTTAGTGCAGTCCTCCTTCACTTACCTCATCCTTCCATTTTGCTTTTAAATCTCCTTATTTCTCACTTCCTGTTCTTCAGTCTGTAACTCCACACCATAATGCGAGGCTTTCTCCCTGGTGTGGAGAAAGACTCTTGAGGGGGGAGGGGGCGAGCAGGTAAATCAGGACACTCTCTACTTTGCAGATAGAGAAAGGAGCTGTGTGTAAGTGGGTATCCTGACACTCCTGCTCGCCCCCTCCCCCCTCAAGAGGCTTTCTCCACACCAGGAAGAAAACCTCACATTACGGTGTTGAGTTACAGACAGAAGAACAGGAAGTAAGGATTTCTCAGAAGAAATAAGGACATTTTAAAGCAAAATGGAAGGATGAGGTAAGTGAAGGAGGTAAAAGAAGCTATTTAAGGGGGAAAAAAATCCTTTACAACCCCTTTAATTATTCTTTGCAAAGTGAATTTTCACCACATTCTCTAAGCAAAGGGAAAATTCCTTTGCAAGTGAACAGCCTGTTTGCATTTGTTAAATCAACCCCAAAATGTCCAGTAAGACCTGGAACTCAAGGGAGGTGTAGTAGCGCTGCATTTTTGTAATCAAATAATATAGTTTTACACAAGTATTTGTTTTTTGATAGCAGAGATTTAATCTAATATTAGGCCTAACATGTTTACCAAAGCTTTTAGACATATGGATAAACTTTATCCGATTAGAGGTTTATCCGATAAAAGGTTTCTTTAACGTCAAGAACATGACTTCCATTACACAAGCTTAACTGTACAGAAAATACAACATGCTTATTGAACCACTCTTTTTCACACAAAAATAAATAAAAATATATGGATATTTTTGGTATACTATGGGAAACTCTAATCATATATTTCACCCCTTCGTGCCTAATACAGATCTAAATGTCTAAGCACAATTTAGCGTTTTTGTTTTAGGGCAAATTGGGCTTTCTTTTGGTTGTAAATGGTAATGGAGATCTCCTGATTTTTTATATATATATATATCAAAAGTAAACTGATCCAAAATAGTAAAAAAAAAAAAGTATATTAAATTTACTATAACTGTACTAAATTTCACTATAAATACTATTATTACTTGTACAGTAGCACTACACTAATAATATATTGTAGGGTTGGTGTAGTTACCATTTCCCCTTTTTTTCCAGTATTTTCAATTTAGCTGAATATTTCTTGCTACTACCATAACCTTCCACCCAAGAATAACCCAAATGTAATTCTCTAGTGCCATTTTGCTTTTTTTATCCTACCCAAAACACTGAGGCTGGGTTCACACTAGTTTGAATTGGATGCAGCATTCTCCGCATCCAATTTGTATGACAGGAGATTGCAACCAGCTCTCAATGGAGCCAGTTCATACATCTCTGTGGTGGCTGCGGAGTGAATTGCACAGGGGTCCTGTGCATCTTTGGATCCATTTCAGGTCCGAATACAGGCAAAAATGTGGGCCTGATTTGGCTGTAAAACGGAGGACCCCCTGCTGTAAGCCGCATGCATTCTTAGTGTGATCCCAACACTAACTGACACTGATACAAAAAAAAATGAAAAAAAAATAAAAAATACTGACACTAACCTTAACCCTGACACTGACCTGTAGATCAAACCTTGATCTAGATTTTTTTTTTATTATTATTATTATTATTTATTTTCTTTTTTACACACTTTTTTTTTTCTCTGCAAGGAGAGAGAGATACTAAGTATCTTTCTCCTCCATTCACAGAGAAAGAAGACACAGAGATGCGGGGGTGGGCTTTACAGTGACTGATCACTGTGATAGCCAATTGAGAGTTTCAGGTCCTGATCATTAGTACGGGGCCCAGGAGCACCATGAGACCCCAGTCTCTGTGCTAGAAGTGTGCCGTGCGCTCCCAGCACAAAGGGAAATACACAAATATGCCTCCCAACTGGACTGAGCTGTTTAATAACATTTGCATAGGCTCAGCGTGAAGGGGTTAATATTTTACATGAAGGAATAAATACAGTGAGGTTGATTTACTGAAATTAGAGAGTGCAAAATTTTGCTTAGTCAACAGAGACTGGCCTAGGGTGGCATAGTTGCCGGGGCTGATAGACATCTGCCCATACATTAGTATCACATCTCTATTGATGATAAAAAGTTCTGCTAGTATTGTACCTGCAGAGTTTGTTGGTAGAGAAGTTTGCTCAGCACCTAAAGTTCATTCACTCTGGCTCTTTACACCTAGAAGTAAACTGTGAGCAGAGGCGAGCAAGAGTTTGGCCTGACACAGTGGGAAAGCTGTCTTACTAGGCAGAAAATTTAATCTTGCCCTAAGGGGAAACCTATATAGGTTACCTTTAATTATATACAATCTCTATGATATTATTTCTATCTTACTATGAAAAAGCAAAGGGTGGATGAGTCATTTCTATACTTTCTCTACAAGGTGGAAAGTGCACAGTAATATTAAGCTGTGTGCATATACTTAGGCTAGCCATAGAGTATGCAATTTGATTTCCATCAACGACGGACCACTGGCAGTAATGGGTACGGGGAAAAAAACCTGATCAAAATCGAAAGATTGACTTCAGTACAACCAGCCTGCCCACAGATGAATTTCAGTTTGTCTGGTTTCTGCTGAATTGGTCAAATTTTGATCTGTCTATGGCCGGCTTAAAGGGGTTGTAAAGGAAAAAAATGTTTTCCCTAAATAGCTTCCTTTACCTTGGTGCAGTCCTTCTTCACTTACCTCATTCTTTGATTTTGCTTTTAAATGTCCTTATTTCTTCTGAGAAATCCTCACTTCCTGTTCTTCTGTCTGTAACTCAACACCATAATGCGAGGCTTTCTTCCTGGTGTGGAGAAAGTCTCTTGAGGGGGGGGGGGAGTGTCAGGACGCCCACTAACACACAGCTCCTTGCTCTATCTGCAAAGTAGAGAGTTTCCTGACCCTCCTGCTCGCCCCCTCCCCCCTCAAGAGACTTTCTCCACACCAGGAAGAAAGCCACACATTACGATGTTGAGTTACAGACAGAAGAACAGGAAGTTAGCATTTCTCAGAAGAAATAAGGACATTTAAAAGCAAAATGGAAGGATGAGGTAAGTGAAGGAGAACTGCACTAAGGTAAAGGAAGCTATTTAGGGAAAACATTTTTTTTCCTTTACAACCCATTTAAGTGAGCTCATATTATTGTAAAGTAATTTTTTATGTATCTTTTATATTTTTACTTTCCTGTGCTCTTGTATCAATTATAGAGACTGGTTAATCATCCACTATAGGAAGCTATGCATTTAACCTCATTCAACCTTTATGCTTGACAACTGTTGAAATAAAGAAGCTAATTTCCTAAGGCCTCATGCACACCTGAGCTTTTTACTTGCTTTTTAAGTGTTTTAGAAGCGTATTACAAGCCTTTTACAGCTTCAGGTGTTTTTGTTTAGCCAATGGAAAGCACTAGAGGGAGGAGAGCTGCTATTTGAGCAGAAAACGCTCGTAAAACACTTGTAATTTGCCAAAAAGAAACAAACTTTTGGAGCTTCAGGAATTTTACTTCAGGCAACACTATGCTCAGATGTGAACAGGGACCATTGAAATTAATGGGATTTGGCTTGTTGAGCGTTTTAGAGATACAAACTTGAAGCAGAAATTCGCTCAGGTGTGAACGGGGCCTAAAAGAGTTGAGAGTCTTTACACAATAAAATGTGTGAATATTCAACTTTCTCAATTATGTAAAGATTTCCTGTTCCTCTTTTCGTCTGCACATGGTCGCATAACTCAAATATAATATTTTTTACATTTTTGAGTGAAGATTCAAAATACCAGCTACACAGGGAGTACAATGCTTTCAATGAAAGCCAACTCATAGATTTGATTCATAAGGAGCAATAGAACGCAACCAGTCTGCATTTTTTAACAAAAAAAAAATCCAGCTGCTCCCAAGTACATATATAAAATTACAGGGCCAGATTCACATACACTTAATATTGCGCTGCGTAATCGAAATACTCTACGCTGCCGTATTTTACCAGGCTCTACACCGAATCCTGGTAGATTTTTGCCCGTACGCTACGGCGGCGTAGTCTATTTCTCGCCGCGTAATCGAAATACGCGATTAGGGGGCGTGAAGCATTTAAATTAAGCGCGTCCCCGCGGCGATCGAACTGCGCATGCTCCGTTCAGAAATTTCCCGCTGTGCATTGCGCAAAATCACGTCGTTACGTCATTCGTTGTTTGAGTAGCGTCGTTTACGAACATTCCTATTCCCGGACGTTTTACGTTAAAAATAATAAAAGACGTCGGAAAACGTAGAAATTCGACGCGGGAACGACGGCCATACTTAACATGGGCTGTCTAATATTAGAGCAGCAAAAAGCTGGTATAGTGTTACGCAAATAAAAGATGACTAAAGGTGCCGTAAGAGATTGCGATTGAAGATCGTAATTTCGGGGATCGCTGGCAAAAGCTCATTTGCATACCCCGACGCGGAAAACGACGGGAAGTCCACCCAGTGGCCGCAATTTTATTGCAGCGTAGATCCGAAGGCGTATGAACACGTAATCCAGTCGAATTGAAGCACGCAGCCGTCTATTCATGGTTTGAGGTTTTCGACTAGCTAGAAAACGCGCGTAATTTGAAATTACTCCAGTCTAACACCAGTTAGACAGGCGTAATGGCTCTCTGAATCTGGGCCACAGACTCTGCATTGAAATTAAGTCTTTTAAAACATTTACAAGCACTGATAACATCATTTAGCTGATCTCTTTTAAAGCTGTATAAAAAATAATTATAAATCAGTGTTAACGGAGTATACCCCTAGTGTGGACCACATGAGTGCAAGTACCCCTTGATATATGTACAGTATATTTAGTACCTGCCCCATGTAACAATGCGTGTATTTTCTTCCAATGATCTATATTTTTAAATAATTAACTATATTACTGATTTTTCTCTAATAAGGCCTCATGCATGGTGCAGCTGTTAAACTCAAATTCTTGTAAGTTTACACTGTTGTCTGTTTTCTGCCCTTAAACTTCCCCTATGTTATCCTATGTATCCATGCACACATGGACTTTAAAGGAGTTTTAAAGGAGTTTATAGGCTGTTTTTGGAATGCCCTAAAATTGCATTCAAGTGGAGGAATTCTGACCACAAAAATGCTGAATGCTCTTAAAAGCTCATAAACTTGCATAAACTCTAGCCACATTTAGCATTTAGGGCTAGTTTACACTGCTGTGTGGTGCGAGATCGCATGTGATTGGCACCACACTGCAGCCCTAAATGCAAATTTGGCCATACAGATAGTATGGCTGAATTTGCATCGCATTCAGGCCAAAATCGCACCCAACACTTTTTTTTGGTCTGCAGCAGAATCGTATCGCATTGTGATAAGCAAACTAATTTGGGGGTGACATTAACTTTTGATTGACACTCCTGACAGTTCGCATAGGGCAGTGTGAACTGCTGCCAGTGGATTTGCAGGGTTCCCGCATCGCAGCAGTGTGAACCGGCTCTTAGGCCCCATACACACGAGCGGACAGATTTGTTCAAATCTGTCCGTCCGACAGATTTGAACAAATCTGTCTGCTGGGATTTTGGTTTGCTCGCGTGTACACACGAGCAAACCAAAATCCCCGCCAGCAGAGAGCGCGCTGACGTGTCGGTGACGTTGACGCCACCACGTCACCGCACCAGGAAGTAAAACACTTCCGCGCATGCGCCGAATCCATTCGGCGACGGTGCGGCGGCGGTGCGGGACAACATGTCTGCTGGTAAGTGTACTAACCAGCAGACATGTTGGAGCGGACAGATTCCCACCCGATAGATTTCAAAGCATGCTTTGAAATCTGTCGGGTGGACAAATCTGTCTGCTCGGCCGTACACACGATCCAATCTGTCTGCTGAAACGGTCCAGCGGACCGTTTCCAGCAGACAGATTTGATCGTGTGTATGAGGCCTTAAATGTTTGTTTATTTCAGTGGCCAGAATAAATTTATATTCTGGCCAATGATATATATAAACCCCCAAACTCTGATAAATTCACCTAGACTGTTTTAAAAAAAATGCAGCTTAGGTGAGTTCATAACGCAGATTTTCTCCTATCAGGATAAACAGTGTTAACAAGTAACCAGTGTGCATGAAGCCTAAAAGTAAAAATGTTAAATAAAAAATATAAGCAGAAAAATAATAGCTAAATGGAGAAGGGGAGGAATGAGTTAATTAGGGTTGCTTGGAGTTAGCTAAGGGCTAAAAGTGGGTTTAGTAGGAAAATATTTTATTTTAAAAAAGTTAATTGAGGACTTTACATGCTTTCATTACGATGAATGTTGTTTTTTACAAATGAATGTTACTGATGTTAATGATGAATGTATTTCCAACACCTTTTTATACTCTAATGCCGCGTACACACGATTGCCATTTCCGACAACAAATGTTCTATGTGAGCTTTTGGTCGGATATTCTGACCGTGTGTGTGCTACATCGGACATTTGCTGTTGGAATTTCCGACAACAAATGATTGAGAGCTGGTTCTCTATTTTGCGATGGCAAAAGTTCCTGTATGCAATTCCGACACACTAAAATCCTACGCATGCTCGGAATCAATTTGACGCATTCTCAGAATCATTGAACTTCATTTTTCTCTGCTCATTGTAGTGTTGTACGTGAGCGCGTTCTTGACGATCATAATTTCCAACAACATTTGTGTGACCATGTGTATGCAAGACAAGTTTGAGCCAACAGTCCGCCGGAAAAAAATCTGCGGTTTTGTTGTCGGAATGTCCAATCATGTGTACACGGCATTAGGCCTTTGGGCCCATGTATCCCTTTAAATAAAATATTTGTGGAATTATAAAAAGAAGAAAGAAACAGTGACAATGGTTTAATCTAAAACAAATAAACATCATAGTTTGTAAAAATAAATTAAAAAAATGTTGATTTAATTGTAAAGCTTCATAGTTGATGTCATATGCAAATCAAAGGTCACACAGTTGCTTCTGATATGAACAGACATGTAGTAGCTGTGTGCACAGCTGAAGCAGGGGGAGAGGAATGGGACATAGGAGATCCATCCTAGTAACTTTGTTAAAGTTGTTTTGGGTTATATCTCCTACATTAAAAATCATGAAGTGGTCAAATATACCTTTAAAGTTATTATAAATTATTTTTAAATATCTGGTATTATTTCTACACTCCCCAAATATATGGGGATTTGCAGTATATGGGTACTGTTACACACACACACTTGTCGCAGGAAATATAAACTAAAAAGTTAACATATCTTTTAGGACGTATATGCCAGTAGACAACATGGTCCCTCTGGATGGACTTTTGTGCCTCTTCACAGATTAATTCATGGTTTCTCTCGTAGATGTAGGAATTCATGATCATCAGTGCTGCTTTGTATTCAGTCTTCCTTTTATCCTGTGATCATGTGATTTTGCATCCCGATTCCAGTTGCTGACCTGGCTTGTCTGACGATATATATGAAGGGGGAAAAAGATTGGGGACTTTAAATGAGGTGTATAAGTATAGCACCTCCATCCCTGGTTCACGAGATAAAGAAACAGAAAAACAACTGGTAAGGGAAGATTGGGACTTTAAGCGAGGTTGCAGACAAGGTGAGAGTAGTATAAAAGTACAAATTTATTCATGGGAGTGCAGGCATACATCAACATACCAATAAACATGTAAATGAAAACATATGTATTTCAAATAGAAGGCATTACTATATACTGAGAACACATAGTATGTGCATATACAGTAAGCGCAGCAACAAGTGCAGCAATGCCTGGCCATGTGCCACATGCTGTTGTGCATGGATATGTGGATGCATCCAATGACAATATGTCATTGTCATTGGATGCATCCACATATCCATGCACAACTGCTGTTGCCAGTACCAGACTGCTTCAATCTGCCACCCACCAGCTGTCTACCAACCTGCCTGCTTCACCAAAGACTACTGATGGCTTCTCCTGCCTGCAGTGGATACCCGCTGTGCTAATTTAAAGACTAAGGCCGCGTACACACGTACGAGAACCTCGTCGGGCTAAACTCATCGTTCCGCCCGACGAGGTTCTCGGCCGGCCGTCGAGTTCGTCGACCAGGCTGTCGAAAAAGGCGTTGAGCCATTAGTCCCGATGGCCCGTCGAGGAAATAGAGAACCTGCTCTCTATTTTGGCTCGACGCCTTGCTCGGCAGTTTGCTCGGCGAAAACGTACACACGATCGAGCTTCTCGGCAGAATATGGATCCCAGCGAGCTTCTCGCTGGATTCTGCCGAGAAGCTCGGTCATGTGTACGGGGCCTAACAGGCATTCGTGCCACTCTGCACTCCTGTAACTTCTATTCAAACAACCAGGGGCCCTGAGTTAGAGGTGTAAGAGAGGTCTTCCTCATCATTTCAGGCTCTGCTACCAGGTACATGATGATATCTATTTTCACCAAAGTATATGAAGCCCAACAGCAGAGCTGTTACAATAAACTGCACTCTAACCCTTCTCCTTTCTATTCAAAACTGGAACAAGTAGGACTACAGCTCCACTTATTATTAATATTTTTTTTTGTATTGGACAAGATGACAAAGGCATAAAACTCATATCAGATTTTATTGCCATCTGTGTCCCCATTGGAGAGATTTCCCTTCACATCACTTTATTACAGGAAGTCATAGAAAATCTCACCAGGGAAAGACAGACTGCAACATGATTTTTTTGTAAATAAAAAGGATTGAAACTTGAGCCATTTTAATAATACTCTTGCAGTTGTCCCCCTGATCTTTATGGGAATAAAGTCATACCTGGACCTCTTAGCAGTGGTGTGGCGCTTCAGTTTACATTTTTGTTACCTTATACTACAATCTAAGGAGACCGTGGAGATCCTCTGGGGTGTGAAAGCCAATTCACCTGCATCAACGTCAATACATTAAAGTGGTTTGAAAGCCTAAAGGTTTTTTTACCATAACGCATTCTATGCATTAAAGCGGAGTTCCACCCTAAAGTGGAACTTCCACTTATCTGATTTCTCCCCCTCTCCGGCGCTACATTTGGCACCTTTCGGGGGAAGGGGGGACAGGATACCTGTCTTTGACAGGTATCCTTTTCCCACTTCCAGGAGCCTCAGCCGTGGGTATTAATGTCATGGCTGTGGCTCCCTCCCACACTGCTGGGTACCCTTACCCGCACCCGACATCTGATGGAAACATTATCTGCGGGTGCAGGCATTGCTGGAGTCCAGGACAGGTAAGTGTCAATTTATTGAGAGACAGCAGCTGCAGTATCTGTAGCTGCTGGTTTTTAATTATTTTTTTGGGGGGGGGGCGGAACACCGCTTTAAGGTAAATAAACTCTCTGTGTAGTAGAATTCTCCCCCCATATATTAGCCTGAGTCCATTCATGATCCAGCGCTGTGCTTGAGAGTATATGTTACTAAGAGTAGAGGATTTTTCTCGACAAATGGATTAAAACTTCAAGAAAGCTACACGCATCAAATGGCAGTGGTAGGCACCATCTGCATAAAATTCAATACCCAAAAAACATTTCAAATATATGCATGTCTGTATTGGCCAAACAGGTGTGCTTATTATACCTATACAGGAGAGAAGGGGAGTTATGCTGGAATCAATAGTGTTGGCTTATTTCTAGGGAAAACAGAACAAATAAACCCAGCCAATCAATTGTTTTAAAGATATTAGTCATTGCTCATTGTCTGTCTTTTACACTGTACGCCAAACATGCGGAAATTTTGTTTTTGTAGGTACCTTTGGTGGCATCATCTGTGTGCTCTTTAGAAGTATCTAAGCTGATGTAAGTATGCATATTGTAGCCTTCAAATAAATTATTACATGGTTATAACAAATACAGAAAACATTTTTGTACCCTTACATTATGTGCTAGGCACACTAATGCCCTGTACACACGATCGGTTCGTCTGATGAAAACGAACCGATGGATTTTTTCATCAGATATCCGATGAAGCTGACTTTCATCAGTCTTGCCTACACACCATCGGTTAAAAATCTGATCGTGTGCAACACAGTGACGTAAAACACAACGACATGCACAGAAAAATGAAGTTCAATGCTTCCGAGCATGCATCAACTTGATTCTGAGCATGTATGGATTTTTGACCAATGATTTCCCCACAGACGATCATTTTTTCCTATCAGTTTTTTAACCATACAAACATTTTAAAACAGGTTCTTTTTTTTTTCACCAATGGTAAAAAAACTGATGGGGCACACACACGATCGGTTCGTCTGATGAAAACGGTCCATCGGTCCGTTTTCATCAGACGAACCGATCGTGTGTACAGGGCATAAGACTTTAATGCATAACTAAATACAGTAACAAAAATAGCTTCTCCCAGAGTGCGCATGCGCGGGACTTCCGGGAAGACGCGCTGACCGGGAGCTCCTGACCGCCCCAGCACATAGCGGCTCATAACTCACGATTTACTGGGAGACCGGAGGCGTGCAGGACCCTTAAGGAGAGCGGAGGGTGCGGAGCTCACTCCTGGATGTCTGGCCCCGGTGACAAGAAGGGATTCAGCCGGCAGCTAGACTTCGGCCTAGCAGCCCCTTCAGCCTCCAAGATGGCGGCCGCGATCTCTCCGCATGGCGACTCGGCAGGCCTCGATACAATTGCGGACCCTGTGTCCCCATCCCAGCATGCTATACCCCTGCTGGCAACCCCAGTGAGTACCGCCCCTCCTTACTTAGTCTCTCCAGCCTCCACGGAGTCGCTCCTTAGTCGCACAATGGCAGACATGCTAAATACCCCCATGCTGCAATCCCCCATGAACTTCCAGATGCCTTCCCCCATCCCGCAGCCTCCCCAATCTGATATGGCCCATCTCCTCAACTGCTTCTCAGACATGCTAGTGTCAGGGCTGAAGCAAACAGCAGCACAGATCACATCCTCCATCAAGGCGGACCTGCAAAACATTGGGGCTCGCATTGACGCCATTGAACAAGCAGTTGACAACACTGCAGCCCGCACTAACCAAAACACTAACTGTATACAGACACTGCAAGACCAACTTGATGTCGCACTTGCTAAAATTGACGAGTTGGAGAATCGCAGCAGGAGATATAATTTTCGGATTAGGGGAATCCCTGAGGCGGTTACTAATACCCCTGAAGCAGTGAAACTTTTCATTAAAACTGTTATTCCTGATATCCCGGAACACAAGCTCGAGCTGGACAGGGCCCATAGAGCATTACAGCCTCCCCGCCAAGATGGTCTTCCGAGGGATATAGTGGTTAAGCCCCACTACTACAGTGTTAAAGAGGAAGTTATGAGGAGATCCCGCAATATTGATGATCTCAATTTCCAAGGGGATAAAATACAGATCTTCGCCGATATCTCCCCAACTACAATCCAGAAGAGGAGGTCCCTGAAGCCCCTTCTGGGGGTCCTCACACAGAAGTCCATCAAATATAGGTGGTCCTTTCCTTTTCGCCTCCAATTCGACTACAAGGACAAATCGCATAGTTTCTCAAGCTTTGGTGACGGGGAACAGCTGTTGTTACGCCTCGGCCTCATTACTCAAGAATTACCCCCTCAGGATTCCTCTCTACGCCCTGGCTCCTCCAAGAGGCCTCCCACAGGCAGCCCTATCACTCCGCTGTGGAACAAACAGCAACCAAAGAGGCACCGAGACTCTCGCCCCCCGAGATGATTTTGTTCCTCCTGCCCATCTCTTGGAATTCGCTGTGTCCTAGGCTGGACGATTCACCCCACGTCTGTATAGTGTTGCTCACTATACCCACCGTGTTTTGGTTTTTGTAACCCACATATCTTTTTCTGCTTCAGGGCTCTAAGAATGTTCTCCGAATTGTGCTTTGCATGCTCTGCCCACCCTGCCCTTTTAATGATGAAGTCAGGACATATCCCCTCTAAAGTGTACCCCCTTGCAACCCTCCCTCTGTTTTCTGTTCTTTTTTTTTATTATTTATTTATTTTCTTCCTATTTTGTTTAACTGTCTTTTCCTTCTATGTTAGGAGGCAGGGGGTAGACAATCGCGAAGGTATGGGACAGAAATGATATTGGAAGAACCGGGTTTTTTTTTTTCCTTTTTATGCCCCTTAATTTTGCAGTTTATGGTTTCCCTCTGGCTCTGTATAGTTGCTATCCCATTCTCTACCCCCTCTCCTGCAACGTCTTTCCTCCCCTCCCTACCCTTCCCCCTCCCCATCCTCCCCCCTTTGTTTCTCACTCAGCACCAAGATTTTTATTATATTGTTTATACTGTTTGCCATTCTGTATATGCTCCATCTTTGTTTATGATTACAGCTTTTTGTTTTTCTGTTTTGTTTCAGCTTAAATTTTGAAGCTCCAGCATAGAGGTCTCCTAATTTCTGTTTTACTATATTTTTGGGGGCCTTTGTGCTGGGGCGGACAGTCATGCCACTTTCTCTGTAGTTCCGGGTAGGAGCTCGCTCCTCTTGTGACTGCAGGTGTACAACCCCTAGGTTGTTGCTATTCTGAGCCCACCCTCTCATTGGGACTCAGCACAGGACTTGACCGACCAGTCCTGCACACGCTTCTTCCTAGGCGTCTTTACCTAGGCTTCTTTTCTTTCCTCCTCTTTTTCTTTTTTCTCTTTTCTCTTTCCCCTGTTCTCTTCTTTTTGCTTCATGTATAAGTCTTACTTATCCTGCTTTTCTTATTATTATTTTCCTACCCAGGAATTTACACGGAGGGCTTCCATTTTTTCCAGACATCAACTACGATCTCTCCCAGGATCTTCTGTACACACTTCCAGTCTCTCAGGGATCAAGGTAAGCCTGTCTCCAGTATGCTCGTGCCCACCCTTGTGTGTCCATGGCTGATACATCACTCCGTCAGACGGCCCTTAAGATAGCCTCCCATAATACCCAAGGCCTGAATTCCCCAATCAAAAGACGTAAGGCCTTTCAGAGTTATTACACAAGGGGCCTAGACATAATCCTACTGCAGGAAACCCATTTCCCCAGCAGCTACAACCCTTCTTTTCTCCATCGCGGGTACCCCACCTTTTTCCTGGCAAATGCTGATACTAAAAAGAGAGGGGTAGCTATATTATTCTCTAAAAAGACCCATTTTGTGCACTCCCTAACTGTCACTGACAAAGAAGGGCGCTACATCCTAGTCAAAGGCTCAATAGAAGGTATGGTACACACCATAGTTTCCTATTATGCCCCTAACCGGGGACAAACTAAATTTTTCTCCACTATGCTTAATACTATTGCCCCTCTCTTTGAAGGTAGGGTTGTTTTGGGCGGGGATTCCAACATTACTTTTGACAATATCCTAGATAAATCGGCGGCAGGGATCCCCCTCCTCAAAAAACCTCCTAAACAGAGCCTCCACATCGCACGTCTTCTCCACTCTTTGGGCCTCATTGACACGTGGCGGGAACTTAACCCTTCAGGGAAAGACTACACACACTACTCAGCACCCCATAAAACCTACGCCAGGATTGATCATATCCTCATGCCCTCATCCGACATACACGTTGTTTCCCATGCCTCTATCCTCTATCCATGAAATCCATGAAATCCCGAAATCCTTGGTTCTCCTTAGGCTTTCTAACGTGATATCCTCCCCCGGACGCGGTCCATGTCGCTTAAATGCATCTCTCCTCTCCAACCCGGTGCACTGCGCTGTGTTGGAGAGGGAAATGCGGGAATACTTCAGGAATAATGACAGGGGAGATATCTCTCCCATTTCCCTTTGGGGAGCCCATAAAGCGGTAATAAGGGGTAAAATCATTCAACTTTCGTCGCAACTGAAGCGGGAAAGGATGGTGGACATCGCAAAACTTGAGAGAGATTTTAAAATCCTTAGCAAAAACCATAAACGGATCCCCTCTAAGGCCTCCCTGGCCAAACTTGACTCGGCCAGGTTAGCGCTCAATTTGGCTCTTACCTCATCAGCGGATAAACATTTGCAATGGTTGACTAGTAAACATTATATGCGGGCGAACAAGTTTGGCCCACAGCTGGCGGCCAAACTGACCCCCAAATTACGAAATCTTACAATTCCCAAGATCAGGGGGTCGGACAACTCCCTGACCCAGAACCCTGTGAAGATTCTTAAAGCTTTTCAGTCATTCTACTCCAACCTATACTCATCCGATAACCAATCCCCCCAGACCAGTCTTGATGCCTTTCTACAAAATGTCCCTATTCCTAAACTTTCTGACGCCCACCGCTCCATCCTAGACTCGCCTTTTCAGGAAACTGAGATCTGCGCAGTCATTAAAGACCTTAAGAAAGACTCGGCCCCAGGCCCCGATGGGTTCTCGAACCATTACTACAAGTCCTTTTCGGAGATCTTATCCCCTTATCTGGCCCGGTTCTTTAACTCCCTGCGCAGAGAATCCTCTCTTGACCCCTCGATGAACTTAGCTTTTATTTCTGTAATTCCTAAACCGGGCAAAGACTCCAGCGAAGTAGGCAATTATAGACCGATCTCTTTGATCAACAATGACTTGAAGATAATGACAAAAATTTTAGCGAACAGATTAGCATCTTTCATAAGCTCATATATCCATAAGGACCAGGTGGGGTTTATCCCGGGGAGACAGGGACCGGATCAGATTCGGAGGGCGGTTGACATCATCTCCCTTATGAGGTCAGGTTGGGATGGCGGCCCCCCCCAGGAGGGATATTTGCTTTCCATTGATCTCCAAAAGGCTTTTGACACGGTTGCATGGCCCTATCTTTTCACCTTACTCCAGAAATGGGGATTTGGTCCAGGTTTCATTAAAACTTTGGAGGCACTTTACTCCCAACCCATAGCGCAGGTTAGGTTTCAGGGTAACTTCTCTGATCAATTTCCCATCAGGAAGGGTACGAGACAGGGATGCCCCCTTTCCCCTCTCCTGTTCGCGGTTGCCATCGAGACTCTGGCTATCGCGATTAGAAACCACCCGGACATCCAGGGAGTTCGATGCGGACAATCGACGCACAAATGCGCTTTGTTCGCAGATGACGTCCTCCTTTTCATTACATCTCCTCTCACCTCAACCCCTTCTGTTACCCAACTCCTCAAAGATTTTGGCAGCATATCTGGCCTCGAAGTCAACATGACTAAATCAGTGGCTCTTAACATAACAACTCCTCAAGCCCAAATAGACAGTTTGAAAGAACAATTCCCTTTTTCCTGGAGCTCTGTTTCCATTCCCTACTTAGGCATTTACCTCACCTCGCGGACTGAACTCCTGCACAAGCATAATTACCCCCCCCTGGTTGGTAAGCTTACGGAGGATCTACGCCAATGGTCCCTTTACAAATTATCCTGGCTAGGCCGCATAAATGCAGTCAAGATGACCCTCCTACCCAAAATTCTGTATCTCTTCCGTTCCCTACCCATCCCAGTCACAAAATCATACATTAACATTCTCCAATCTGCCGTTAATCGCTTCATTTGGGACAAAAAAGGACACCGTTTAGCTAAGACCGTCCTCTACAGACCTAGACTAAAGGGTGGCCTTGGGTTACCCAATCTGTGGTGGTACTACCGAGCTGCCCAACTTAGTCAGTTCTCGACAATCTACATGAAGGGGCCTAAACCAGATTGGGTTTCCATGGAGAGGGCAGCGACCCCGGGATTTACCCTGGACTTTCTTCTCTGGAATCACCCCAGACACCGACCCCCGATTCTTGCTCCTACTTTATCCCATTCAATGACACTCTGTGACTCCTTGCATAAACTAAAGCCCCTGATATCCCACTGGCACCCACTGGCCCATATCTTCCACAACCCGCGGTTTCCTCCTGGGCTGGATATTTCAGCCTTCAATTGGTGGACTGACAAAGGCCTTTATAGGATCGGACATTTTTTTAACTCCAATGGACCCCTTTCCCTAGGCTTTTGCACCTCTAAACTTAAAATGCCCTCTTCTGAGAAATTCAGGTTCCTTCAGCTCTCTCACTTCCTTCATCAGATCAAGAAAACCAGTGTTGACCCTCCCTCAGTTACCCCCTATGAGCAGTGGTGCTCCTCAGCCATGGACACAAAAGGGGGTATTTCGCTTATTTACTCAGCTTTAGCCGAGCCTTTGGAGAAGGTGTCTTATATGTCTAATTGGGACCGAGACCTTGACCTCGAGTGGACGATGGAACGGTGGCACTCTAACTTGGCTCGCTCATTTAAGGGCATTTTGAATACCTCGCTGGTAGAAGCGAGTCTAAAGGTCATGACCCGATGGTACCTAGTCCCCACCCGTCTTGCCAAGTTCTACCCACAATCCTCCCCCCTGTGCTTCAGGGAGTGCGGTCATACAGGATCCCTCCTCCACATAATGTGGGAATGCCCTAGAATTCGGTCCTTTTGGTATAAAACCTTTAATCTTATCCGGAAAATCACGGGTGTAGGGGTTACCCGAGACCCTACCATAGCCTTACTCAATGACCCAATCCCTGAAACACCCAAGAACACGCAGGCTCTGATCTTCTTCATCTTACTTGGTGCCAAGATGACCATCACCAAGGCCTGGAAAACCCCAACAGTCTCCTTCTCAATGGCCAAACGAAAAGTCTCTTGGATAATGTCGAATGAGAAGCTATCCAGTGTTATCCTTGATACTTCCGACAAGTTCAAACTCATCTGGGAACCTTGGGCTTCATATGTTGGAGTCCTCCTCTGATCTAACCCCGACGCTAGTCAGAGAATTCTGCGATATTACACTTGAATCCTCTGATTCCTTGGCCCTCCGTGTTCTTCCGATCCCTTTCTCTCTCTCTTCCTCTTTCTCTGCTCTCTTTCCCTCTGTCTTTTCTTCCTCTCTTGTCTTGACCCTTATAGTTAACATAATATATTGGTTGAGGAAGCTTTGGACCATAAGGGTTCCCCCGTTCTGTTTCTTAGTTTTGTTTTGTAATTATACCCTTAGTGTTAGGTGTTACTGGTAGGCAACTAGTCGAGACCTAGGAGTTTGGAATCTTTTCCTTCTGTCTGCTTTTAGAATTTCCAGGACCCTAATACCTTGTTAGCCTTCATTCAGGTATCATTCTGTTAGTGGTTTAGACTTTCTATCCACTTTCGGGGTATGTATCTTGGAGCAAATGTTACATGGGGGGTGGTTAGCTCCAGACACCTCCTGCGCAGCATGATCCCACTTGGGGCGCGGAGGGAGAATGGAGCAGAAGCTACAATCGCCTTAATTTGTAATTGTTTGATATGCTCTTTCATGCTTTTGTAGATACGATCTCTCTTTGCCTTATACCTGAATTTGACCAATGTTTGCCTTACCTTGTATTATTACAAACCTTCAATAAAAATATTTGAACAAAAAAAAAAAATAGCTTCTCCCAGTCCTTGGATGTAGTGGCTTTATTAGTTTTCATTTTTCAGGATACAAACATTTTTAGCAAGAGCAGAAAATACCTATTGATCTTGCATCACCTTCTGCACTTCCTGTGAGCAGAACTGGAAGCAAAAACAACCTTATCTTTCTTCTGTTCTTAATAAAACATGAAGAAGTTCTGGACAGCCGCACTCCAAAAAAGTTTTTGGCCCAGATTCACAGAGCGATTACGCCTGCGCAACAGGAGATGCGTGTGCGTAAGTCGAAATGTGCGCGTGCGTTTCGTTGCGCGGCATCCCCAGAACGAGATACGCAAAAAATCCCGCGTAATTTCGTTAGACTGGCGCATCCGTCCGCGCAAAAGTGCGGTAGACACACCATTGATTTGCTAGTCAAATATGCTAATGAGGGACTTACGGGGATCCACAGCGCAGGCGACGCAGTGTGCGCAACAGCAAATTGTCCTGTCTAAAATTAGAGCTTATAAAAGCTGGTCTAAAAAAAGAAAAAAAGTCTACTTGTTAGATAAAGCAACACTGTTAGTGAGGAGCTCAGCAGTCACACGTGTTGCACAACAATCTGTATGCCAACATGCCAGGGGCATCGTCGCACATAGCTATACTACTGACTTTAGATGAACAAAGAAGGAGGAGGGCACTGAGGAGGGCACTGAGGAGGGCACTGAGGAGGGCACTAAGGAGGGCACGGGAGATTTTTTATTTTTTTTTGCTTATCTAAACTTTACAATTTAATCTAATCTAATACAATATTCTTATCTGATACAAGCCCCTCACTCTTCACGGGAGAGGATATATCACACACGCATAGACATCTTTGGCATGAGTGATTCTGAGGTGTCTCGCATCTTCAGATTCACCCCTCATGCCATCATGGAATTAACCACAACCCTGCAGGAGGACATCACCAGCCCAACACATGACACTACCCATGACACCCATGACAGCTACATATACAATCAGAGCCCCATCCCCACAGATTTCGAACAGAACATGTATGGGGACAGCTGGCTGGTTGGTGAGTGACATGGGTGGCAGGCATGACTGTCCCCCCCCCCATGATGCACACATCACAAGGGGCACATGCACTACTAACATCCTCCTGTCTTTTCCCTTCAAGGTGACTCTGCATATGCACTGGGACCCCATCTTATGACCCCATCTCATGCCAGCTTACATATGCATCTTTGCACGTTAAACACACACATGAATCATGGCACAATGAGAATGCATGCATGCACACCACTGTGGTCCCTAGCACACACACCCCACATCCTCATCACATTGGATTGGCACCAGTCCACCATGCAGGACTTGTGAGCTGCAACGCCATGCCATGGCTCCAATTATGTCACTGTACATTCATACACCATTCACACGGACTTGGGGATCACTTCTCCACCACAAATGAGGGTGACACCCCTTTTCCCGCAGGAATATCACCCCCACATTCCAAAATCATACACAAACAGAACCAAAAAAAATAAATAAATGACGAGCAAAAATAAAAAATGGCCAGAAAAAATATATTTTAAACAAAATAACAACAAAGAAAACACATAAGACAAAAATCACTCTGCAAAACAGTCCCCAAATATCTCAAAGACACGTCTCAAACAAACAAACAAACGCTAATAAACAAAAGCACCTTGCTGTATAGGAAGATCCCAAAGGGATGTGCTTTTGCAAAGGAAGTGCATTTGTGTCTGTCTATTTATGCTGTTTGCGTAGTTCACTAAGTTGCCCGGGTCCACTTCCAATTTCACTGATTGCGCCGCTCCCGAGTTGTGGGCATGCGCACAGCGGAGCTGACCATGGTCTCCTTCAAGCACGCATGTGCGAGCCGGCCGGCCCTTCATTTGCATGGGGTCACGGCTCATTTCAATGTAACACGCCCACGTCCTTCCCAATTTGTATTACTCCGCCTTACGCCTCTGAAAAAACGTTACGCATGCGCAATTTTCTGGGACAATTGTCATTTTCACAGCAAAAAATGCATTTAAATTGCATTGTTTACTGTGGAAATGACAGTTGCAGTTTGGGAGTTAATCACAAGGGGGCGCTGTAACTTTTGCTGTGACTGTGTGTGTGTGTTTACAACTGTAGGGGGGTGTGGCTGTAGGTGTGACGTCATCGATCGCGTCCCCCTATTACAGGGATGACGCGATCGATGCTGCGGCCACAGAGAAGCACGGGGAAGCCATGTTTACACACGGCTCTCCCCGTTCTTCCGCTCCAGGGACGGATTGCCGCACTGCAGCGGCGATCGGGTCCGCGAATCCTGTGGTCCCGGTCCTGGAGCTTCGGACCGGGTCACGGGAGCGTGCCGCGGGAGCGCGCCCGTGACCCACGGCTGGGTACTAAAATCAACGTATATATACGTTGATGTGGCCAGCCGTGCCATTCTGCCGACGCAAATGTGCAGCAGGCGGTCCTTAAGTGGTTAATTAAAAAAATTAAATCAAAAATACATGCCACAGCAGAACGGACAGAAGAGCTGACACGTTAACGCTAACAAACAGTGCTTAGTCGTAGCTAAGACTAAGCAATGTTTGTTAGTGTGAAACGCGTCAGCTCTTCTGTCCGTTCTGCTGTGGCATGTATTTTTTATTTCATTTTTTGATTAAAAGGCAAAAACTTTTTTGGAGTGTGGCTGTCCAGAACTTCTTCCTGTTTTATTGCTATATGCATTGCCAGCACCTGGGCTTCTAAACTGAAGGAGAGGTTTTCACCTTTGTCTGACCTACTTAGAGCAGTGATATTCCTAGCTTGATTCCTGGACTTTGTACATTTTTTCTGTTCTTCTTGTCTTTCTACTACTAATTCCATCACCCCACATGTAATGTAAAAGAACAAAGGCAGACATGTCTACACTGGATGGCTACCATGGCTCCTTTCATAGATACAGTAGAGGACTAAAGCTGGCCATAGACGGTTTTAATCTTAAGGGCAGGGAGCGGCCAAGATTCAAACCATGTGTGGGCAAGCTGATTAAACCCAAATTGGCGGATTGATAATCTTGGGTACAACCAGCCTGTTAGATTTTTAATGCGATGATTGCCAGTGGCTATTGTTGCTAGCAATCATCACTTTGTGTTCTCCCGACCAGGACGGCTCCATGCGCACCTCCCCCTGCCGGAAGAATACAATAGCTCTGCGGGAGGGGGTTTCCTGTCTGTGTTGATGGAGGAATTGCGGAATGTTCTTCATTGTAACCTGTGGTTGAAGGAAAAAAAAATCTAAACCTATGGCCTGCTTAAACCTGGGTACACAGTTTTTTTTTTTTTGTTCAACCAGCAGGCTGAGTGAAAAAAAAAACTGATTCCTGCATCTACACAGGCAAGGTGGATGCAGGAATCCCCCCTGCCAGGTCATTGTATTCTGACAGCGGGGACTGATTGAAGGAAAGTTTCCAGTAGGAGTGTTTAATAGAAGCCGATCTAGCGATTGCCTTCTGCTGAACCAGGCAATTTACAATCTGTGTGTACCCAGTTTAACCACTTTAGCCCCGGAAGATTTGGCTGTTCAATGACCAGGCCATTTTTTTGCGATACGGCACTGCATTGCTTTAACTGGCATTTGTGCCTTTTTTCACCACAAATAAAGGTTTCTTTTGGTGGTATTTGATCACCTGTGTGTTTTTTTATTTTTTGTGCTATAAACAAAAAAAGAGCAACAGTTTTGAAAAAAACACAATATATTAAAATTTTTGCTATAGTAAATATCCAATTTAAAAAATATATATATATTTTTTTAAAACTTATGCACTGATTATTCTGTAAATGTAACTGGCAGGGAAGGGGTTAACACTAGGGGGTGATCAAGGGGTTAACTGTGTTGCCTATTGTGTGTTCAAACTGTGGGGATGGGACTAACTAGGAGATTTGACAGAGCGTGGTGTCTACTTTGTAGAAACACACGCTCTGTCATCTCTCCTCAGACAACATGGGGATTTGTGTGTTTACACACAAAAACCCTGTGCTGCCGCTCGTGCACGAGATTGCGCGTGGCCGGCGGCGATTGTGCCCGTCGGCCACACGCATTGGGTTCCCAACTGTGCAGCGGGCGCTCGTGTGCACCTCCAGTGGCCCTTTCTCGCCCTCTAGTGGCTCTCCTGGGTAAAGCCGTATATGTACGGGATTTTGCCCGGGAGAGACATTCTGCAGCAGTATATCTGCATGAGTCGGTCGGGAACCGGTTAAGAGGCAGGGACAAATAGTGTGTTATTCTCAGCGCTACTAAGTGAAAATGATGGGGATAAATATGAAAACAAAAGAAAACTAAAGCACCAACCACATCTAAGGACTGGCATGCTGCTATGTATAGGATTTTTGAGGTTTAGATTTGTATTAAGTGAACCTTATATCAAAAGTCAAGTTCCCATTATCCTTTAGACCCTCCACCCATGTAAAATAAATCCATAATCAAATATTTAAAAGATCACACATCAGGAAAAAAGTGAAAAATACAGCCTACTGTCAGGCAATCATCAGCACCTAGGTACCTAGTGATGTTGTGGTAATTTCTTCACCAGGATCTGAGGATCCCAAATCTTGTAAGAAGATTCCCCTGCGCTGTGCTGTGACTTTTTTAAATGTTTCATTAAGTGTTTTCACAAGAGTCTGAGATCCAAAAGGCATTATGATGCATGGCTCACTTTAGTAACAGAAAAATACACAACTTCTTCTAACACATAGGTACTCTAACTAGCACCAAGTTGTTTTGTTAATTTATCATTTAAATATCCAAGAATAGACAGATGATCTATGACTGTTGATGTTAATGTAGTAGTTCATTTGTTCCTTGCAATAAATATGTGATAGAAAATATCACATGTATAGCGTATATGTATTTTAAACAAAATATGATTGCATTGTTTTTGTAATTCTTTTACATTACACTTTACATTCAATAAACTTACTTAATCCATCCCACCCATGCAAAATTGTCTTTACTCCAATAAGGATAAAAAAAAAAAACGTCTTTTAACTAAATTTCCCCGGATAGCAAACTCCTTTCTAAATGCTTTTATACGTCATCTATTTTCCCAGTGCAATGTGATTTGTTTCAGGAACGGAAGTTCAGGGCATGATTTGAATTACACTTGGATCTCTGCCGTCAGTGGTATTTTCAGGCCTTACCCTGCCACCTTCAGGATATTGAGAAAGGAAATAAAGAAATTTCACGTTGGCTGAGAGCTGAGGCCATCTTGCTGAATTTTATTGTAGCTAGAAATTCATGCCCCTAATTTATTAAGATTGCCAGTGCAGAATTGTATTTATTTATTTAAAAAAGAAGTTATTTTACTTTCTATGTGTCTCTACCTACAGGTACCCGTCCCAGAACTATGCCGACACAGATTCACTGAACTGTAAAAGCATGTGATTTAAAAAGTTAATAAAAAGTTAATAAAATTTTTACAATGATCTCCCGAAATTGTAAACTTGGATATGTTTTTTTTTTTTTTTTTTAATCCTGAGATTTTTTTACATAAAATAAATATCAGTATCTCATAGCTATTCTTTATTCATCATTTAGTGCTGGTTCACACAGGAATTGCACAGGAATGCGTTTCCGTGATTCAGTCCGATGCAATTTTCAGCCCATTAATTTGAAAGGGCTGAAATTGCAATGGGTTGTATCAAAATTTGTGCATGCACTACTTTTTATAAACAAAACTTCAAACGGATGACATGGCACTGTGGTACCATGCGATTCAGTGCAGGCAAATGCCCTGCATTTGCAATCTGTGTTTGAGGTGTCATTAGGAATCTGGATACATGTGGTGCTGGAAACACATGTAAAATGCACACCAAAAAACACAATACACCGCAACACACATATGGTAGCAGAGGCAATGTGGTGTGAATGAGCCACTGGACAATGAATAGCCAGCTGACCAATAAGCTTCATATATGATCATGTGTCAGTTACTAGTTTCTCACATTAAATGCAGGTTTCCTTCACAGTGTTTTCCGATGTGACAGGGAAATTAGTAATAACTAGAAAATGCATTTCCTGAGGAAAATACGTGGGAATGCTGAATTGCTAAGCCCGCTCAAATGCCATTCACCATAACCACTACACTATCTTTAGGACATACAAGCAGTGTTCCTTCAGTACTTATAAAGCCTCTCTGATCATTAAAGGTGTTGTAAAGGTAAAATAATTTTCCCTAAATAGCTTCCTTTACCTTAGTGCAGTCCTCCTTTACTTATCTCATCCTTTGATTTTGCTTTTAAATGTCCTTATTTCTTCTGAAAAACCCTCACTTCCTGTTCTTCTGTCTGTAACTCCACACAGTAGTGCAAGGCTTTTTCCCTGGTGTGAAGAAAGCCTCTTGAGGGGGTGAGCAGGACGCCCACTAACCCACAGCTCCTTTATCTGCAAAGTAGAGAGTGTCCTGGTCGCCCCTCCCCCCTTAAGAGGTTTTCTCCCCTCCCCCAGGTGTGTGAGGGGAATATTGCACTGAGGTAAAGGAAGCTATTTAGGGAAAGAATTACCATTACAAACGCTTTTTATCTACACACAAAATAAGTGAAATAACCCTTCAAACAAACCTTAATAAATCCACAACTGTACATGCGATCGATACAGCGACTTCACCGTATAAAAGACAAGACCCTTGTGAACGCATCGATATGAAATTTATGTTGATAAACTTAAAAATGTGGCCATGTCAGCGATTTAGAAAAGAGTGTCGTTGTGCATTTTATTGGCAAAAATTAAATGACGTTTATAATGAAGGCCTATGGGAGAAATGTTGGAACTCTTGTCCTTTCGAAGCTCCAGCAACGAAAAGTAAAATGCGCATCACAAAACTGATCACATTGCCTGAAAGCAGACAAAAATACCTTCCATTTGATATATAAATTGTGTATGACAAGTAGATCTTGTGGGCGTGAGAGCAATTTGTTCCCCCTTTTTTATAGATAATACGATTCTTTTCAAAACTCACACTCTAAAGGTCACATGACACACTCTAAGCCAGCTCCATAGACACGCAGTGTAATCGATAAAATTTTCTGAAAAAATCACTAAACGTAAATTGCTTTTTCACAAAAACTATAAAAGATTTCAATCTGAAAAGTCATAGCCGGATAGCTGAATATTTTGTGACCGTGGTAAAGTTTGTTTGGTGTCTGTCAGTGAAAGTATGAAGGAGGAGTTACATTTTGAATCACGTACGTTTTTAAGCAGGAATAAGCATGTTCTCATTGACTTCAATGTTAAAAAAAAGCGACTAAAAGCTTAATATTTTAAAAAATATAAATAGCACAAAAAAACTTGAAGAAGTCCCATTGTTAGCTGAATGAGATGAACATTTTAAAAGTTGAATGGTCTCAATCGCTGAAAGTATGGCGAAGTTACGCAGAGCCAAAAAACGTACGGAATAATAAAATTAAGACATAATAAGAACTAGAAAATGCATTTCCTGAGGAAAATACGTGGGAATGCTGAATAGCTGAATTGCTAAGCCCGCACAAATCCCATTCACCATAACCGCTATACTATCTTTAGGACATACAAGCAGTGTTCCTTCAGTACTTCTAAAGCCTCTCTTTAATCATTAAAGGTGTTGTAAAGGTAAAATCATTTTCCCTAAATAACTTCCTTTACTTTTGTGCAGTCCTCCTTTACTTACCTCATCCTTTGATTTTGCTTTTAAATGTCCTTATTTCTTCTGAGAAATCCTCACTTCCTGTTCTTCTGTCTGGAACTCCACACAGTAGTGCAAGGCTTTTTCCCTGGTGTGGAGAAAGCCTCTTGAGGGGAGAGGGGGTGAGCAGGATGCCCACTAACACACAGCTCCTTTCTCTATCTGCAAAGTACAGAGCGTCCTGACTTCCTGGTCGCCCCTCCCCCTCAAGAGGTTTTCTCCCCTCCCCCGGGTGAGTGAGGGGGATAATTGCACTGAGGTAAAGGAAGCTATTTAGGGAAAGAATTACCATTAGAAACGCTTTTTATCTACACACAAAATAAGTGAAATAACCCTTCAAACAAACCTTAATAAATCCACAACCGTACATGCGATCGATACAGCGACTTCACCGTATAAAAGACAAGATCCTTGTGAACGCATCGATATGAAATGTATGTTGATAAACTTAAAAATGTGGCCATGTCAGCGATTTAGAAAAGAGTATCTTTGTGTGTCTTACTAACAAATTTTAAAAGTCGGTTATAATGAAGGTCTATGGGGAAAAATTTGGAACTCTTGTCCTTTAGAAGCTCCAGCAACGAAAAGTAAAATGCGCATCACAAAACTGATCACATCGCCTGAAAGCAGACAAAAATACCTTCCATTTGATATATAAATTGTGTATGACAAGTAGATCTTGTGGGCGTGAGAGCAATTTGTTCCCCCTTTTTATAGATAATCCGAGTTTTTTCAAAACTCACAGTCTAAAGGTCACATGACTCACTCTAGCATGTCTCCATAGAAAGACTGTTTAATCGATAAAATTTTCTGAAAAAATCACTAAACGTAAATTGCTTTTTCACAAAAACTATAAAAGATTTCAATCTGAAAAGTCATAGCCGGATAGCTGAATATTTTGTGACCGTGGTAAAGTTTGTTTGGTGTCTGTCGGTGAAAGTATGAAGGAGGAGATACATTTTGAACGGCATGAGTTTTGAAGCAGGGAAAAGCATGTTCTCATTGACTTCAATGTTAAAAAAAAGCGACTAAAAGCTTAATATTTTAAAAAGTATAAATAGCACAAAAAAACTTGAAGAAGTCCCATCGTTAGCTAAATGAGATGAACATTTTAAAAGTTGAATGGTCTCAATCGCTGAAAGTATGGCGAAGTTACGCAGAGCCAAAAAACGTACGGAATAAAATTAATAAGAATAATAAAAAACGAATAACAATACTGGGAATGCTTATTAAAGCATTCCCACTAATAATAAAAAACGAACTAGAAAATGCATTTCCTGAGGAAAATACGTGGGAATGCTGAATAGCTGAATTGCTAAGCCCGCACAAATCCCATTCACCATAACCGCTATACTATCTTTAGGACATACAAGCAGTGTTCCTTCAGTACTTATAAAGCCTCTCTTTAATCATTAAAGGTGTTGTAAAGGTAAAATCATTTTCCCTAAATAACTTCCTTTACCTTAGTGCAGTCCTCCTTTACTTACCTCATCCTTTGATTTTGCTTTTAAATGTCCTTATTTCTTCTGAGAAATCCTCACTTCCTGTTCTTCTGTCTGTAACTCCACACAGTAGAGCAAGGCTTTTTCCCTGGTGTGGAGAAAGCCTCTTGAGGGGGGAGGGGGTGAGCAGGACGCCCACTAACACACAGCTCCTTTCTCTATCTGCAAAGTACAGAGCGTCCTGACTTCCTGGTCGCCCCTCCCCCCTCAAGAGGTTTTCTCCCCTCCCCCCAGGTGAGTGAGGGGGATAATTGCACTGAGGTAAAGGAAGCTATTTAGGGAAAGAATTACCATTACAAACGCTTTTTATCTACACACAAAATAAGTGAAATAACCCTTCAAACAAACCTTAATAAATCCACAACCGTACATGCGATCGATAGAGCGACTTCACCGTATAAAAGACAAGACCCTTGTGAACGCATCGATATGAAATTTATGTTGATAAACTTAAAAATGTGGCCATGTCAGCGATTTAGAAAAGAGTATCTTTGTGTGTCTTACTAACAAATTTTAAAAGCGCGTTATAATGAAGGTCTATGGGGAAAAATTTGGAACTCTTGTCCTTTAGAAGCTCCAGCAACGAAAAGTAAAATGCGCATCACAAAACTGATCACATTGCCTGAAAGCAGACAAAAATACCTACAATTTGATATATAAATTGTGTATGACAAGTAGATCTTGTGGGCGTGAGAGCAATTTGTTCCCCCTTTTTTATAGATAATCCGAGTCTTTTCAAAACTCACACTCTAAAGGTCACATGACACACTCTAAGCCAGGTCCATAGACAAGCAGTGTAATCGATAAAATTTTCTGAAAAAATCACTAAACGTAAATTGCTTTTTCACAAAAACTATAAAAGATTTCAATCTGAAAAGTCATAGCCGGATAGCTGAATATTTTGTGACCGTGGTAAACTTTGTTTGGTGTCTGTCAGTGAAAGTATGAAGGAGGAGATACATTTTGAATCGGGTACGTTTTTAAGCAGGAATAAGCATGTTCTCATTGACTTCAATGTTAAAAAAAAGCGACTAAAAGCTTAATATTTTAAAAAATATAAATAGCACAAAAAAACTTGAAGAAGTCCCATCGTTAGCTGAATGAGATGAACATTTTAAAAGTTGAATGGTCTCAATCGCTGAAAGTATGGCGAAGTTACGCAGAGCCAAAAAACGTACGGAATAATAAAATTAAGACATAAGAAGAATAATAAAAAACGAATAACAATACTGGGAATGCTTATTAAAGCATTCCCACTAATTATCCATATTAACATTTTACTTTTGAACTAGATAACTATATTGATATTGAAATATGTAGCAGTGATTCAAAATATGTCAAATATTACATATTAAAATGGTTGGGACCCTGCCTAAAGCTGGTGTATCCCTAGTCTAAATTTTGAGTTTTCAGCTAGACGGTAGCCAGCCTGAGCTTCATTTACGTTATGTAGATTATTTTGGTTTCTTGGGTTATGAATATTTATTCTGCCCTGGCCAATTACTGGGGTACAGGGTTTCTGTAAGTTATGTGGGTTGGTAAAGAGGATAAATACTTGGGGTGACCTACTGGAAGAGCCTTTGCATCCTAGGCTTTACCTGAAGAGGGTGTGAGTGCAGAGGCCCCTCTTTCCCAGGCCTGCTACCTGGGGAGGGGGTAACTGCTGAGAGGTCCATTGCCTCTCTGGCCCTCTGCCTAGGGCATGTAGCTGAAGCTAAAGAAAAAATCTCTTCGGATAGTTGTCATATAGCTCCACAATTGGCTTCTGAGAGAGATCTGAGGAGTCGTAACATGGTTTGTGGCAGAGGCCAAAGATAAAGTAGTTGCCCATCTGATCGTAATGAGTTCTACATTAGGATGTGGCAGAGGCATACAGACTTCTACATTAGCCGTTCACAGAAGTATAAAGATACTAAAAGGTACTATTGAGCAGAGGAAATGTTTGCTGCTGTTTTGGAGTTGGCTGTATCCCTTATCCTATTACCCTGGACAACTAAGCTAATACATTTTGCAAAAGGGGACCTTGAGGTTAGTACGATTGCCGCTACAAGAGGGTCGCGATTGCTTAGGAACACTTACAGGGCACTTCGCTAGCAGGAAAGCAGGAAAGCCCATTAGGACCAGCAGCTCCTTCAGATTCATTGCTCCCCATATTAGACAACATTCACTTCTGCTTTGTCCCTTACAGTTATACTTATGTGATGATCAGTAGACATGTGCACAGAATTTTTTTTCGTTTTTTTTTGTTCCGTTTCGTATGGTCCCGTCACTTCGTTTCCGTTAGTTTTCCGTAAGACACCCGTTTTCCCGTTCATTCCCGTTCGTTTGTCGTACGACGCGATTTTTCCGTATTCTGATCGTTTCATATTTCCGTTACCGTTATATTTTCGTACATGCGGGATGGTTCGTTATTCTGTTTAATTCATGTTCGTTACTTGTTAGACAATAATTATCGTGAATTTTCGTCAATTTGCATTCTGTGTATCTTGAATGCTTTTCTTTTGTTAGTTTCAGTTGCATGTTCATTGTTCAATGACATCTATAACAAAAGAATTTCATTATGTATATTAAATGAATTCCTTTTTCTGTTTGTATTGTGTATTCAAAATACTGAAGGCAAATCTTTTGTTATAGGTGTCATATCAACATACGAAAATAACAAAAGAAAACTGATTCAAATGCAAATCTTTTGTTTATCGTTTTTTTTTTTTGAATGGCCAGAGAGTTAGGCTGGCCATACATGATACAATTTTCTGTGCAATTTTCTTTAGATTTACCTTCAACTATTTAGTGCAAGGGCCTGCCTGATTGCATACAATTGAAAGTGTTGTTTAGTTTGACCTCATATTATATGGTTTTTGGTAAATCTAAAAGAAAATTGTACAAGAAAATTGAACATGTATGGCCAGCCTCAGTGACTGAAAGCAGCTTCTCTTTTGTGCTGAGTAGTGATCTCCCTTCAGATGAAAATCCACAGAAAAGTTTATTTGGCTTTACTGTAGATTTTCATCTGAAGGGAGATCAGTTGGCCAGATCTCCCTGAAAATATGAACAGAAAAAAGGATTTTCATCATTTTGTACTTTCCTAAATATATCGCGGGATTCGACATTTTCAACACGCGGCTCATCCATGTTAACTATTGTTAAGCCCCATACACTTGGTCAGACTGTTTTAACAACAAACATAAAAACGATCGTTTTACGATTGTTCTCAGAAAATTTGTTTGTTTTTAAACTACATCAGAAACCCATTTTTGGGTTCAAAAGTCTGGCCAACTTATCTCCCTTCACATGAAAATCCACAGAAAAGTTTATTTGGCTTTACTGTACTAGTGTACTAGTGTACTCAGCACAAAAGAGAAGCTGCTTACAGTCACTGAGGCTGGCCATACATGTTAAATTTTCTTGTACAATTTTCTTTTAGATTTACCAAAAACCATATAATATGAGGTCAAACTAAACAACACTTTCAATTGTATGCAATCAGGCAGGCCCTTGCACTACATAGTTGAAGGTAAATCTAAAGAAAATTGTACAGAAAATTGCACAGAAAATTGTATCATGTATGGCCAGCCTAACTCTCTGGCCATTCAAAAAAACGATAAACAAAAGATTTGCATTTGAATCCGTTTTCTTTTGTTATTTTCGTATGTTGATATGACACCTATAACAAAAGATTTGCTTTCAGTATTTTGAATACACAATACGAACAGAAAAAGGAATTCATTCAATATACATAATGAAATTCTTTTGTTATAAATGTCATTGAACAATGAACATACAACTGAAAACGAACACAAAACGGATTCAAACAAAATACACAATGCAAATCTTTTGATACAGATTTCATTTTCGTTATTTTGCCTTTTTCGTTTTGTCGTTTTTTCCCGTCGGATCGTTCGTTCGTATTTGCGGTCGTTCGTTATGCGGCTCATCCGTTATCCCGTCGTTTTCGTATTTTGGTGCTTTACTGTTTTCGTATGTACACATTATCCCGCGGGTACGAAAATGAACATTTTCGTACGAAAATAACATTCGTACGAACGGGAATGCACATATCACATATCACATAATGATCAGTAAACAATACAGTAGATTCAACAAATGATGTACTATATATCTATTTTTTACCTTAACGAAGACCTATATTTAAAAATTCCACAGGTCCCTCCTTACTGGTGCCATAAAAATTACACTGTGGGTCCCTAGTTACTTCTATCCTGAAGTAAGGGCCAAGAGTCGCCTCTTCCTCATTGCCAGTTCAACTTCTTGGCCAAGTGTGGTTTCTGTGTGAATCAGAGGCGCCAATTGGCTGCACAGTGCCCGATGAGCTAAATCTACTAAAGAGTAAAGTAACAATAGGTTAAATGAAACAAACCTGTGTTCACTTTAAATATCCAATAATGGGCAGAAGAAACTCCTGCCTATGATTGAATGTTTGTGCATGATTACTTCATTGTGGTTAACCTCACTTTACAGTTGGTGATGATTTTATGATAGAAAGCAATGCATGTGTAACTGTTACCTTACAGTGCAGGTTTAAAGTTAGTGACCATGCAGCAGCAGAAATGTAGGAGCTGCCACTGTTGAGATTTGTTTTTAAAGATGAAGACTGCAAGACTGTCATCTGAATCCTGGTTTTACTAGCTCATTAAAACAAGCATGCATATACAGTATTAGAAAGTCTAGAACAGTGATGGCCAACCTTGGCACCCCAGATGTTTTGGAACTATATTTCCCATGATGCTCTACTGCACTTCAGAGTGCATGAGTATCATGGGAAATGTAGTTCCAAAACATCTGGGGTGCCAAGGTTCGCCATTACTGGTCTACAAAGTATGAATGCCTATTCTGCATGCTTGTTCCAGGTAGTAATAAAAGACAAATTGACAGCCATGGAGTATGCACCTTTTACAACCAGCAGTGGAAGTTAGCGATGGAAGTTCCCATATATCTCCTCTCTCACAAATTCCCTTTAAAATATGTCTCTTTATACATTGCCTGATCTCTTATGATTACATTCACTAAATTCTTGTTCCAATTTATTTCCTTACAGTTTGGCACACTATACAACATTTGTACCTAGAGCAGTTATTTGTCTCAGAGACAAACATGCTAATATATTACAATACATTCCGCAAGGAATCCTATATTTTGCACTCAGATGCACCTGGACAGAATCAGAATGTCAATACGAATTATTTGAAAAGATTTGCAAATATGTGGAGAAGCTGACAATAGAACTACAACATTTGGGAGTAATAATTTAGTACAGCTATTACATGAACACAGTTTACTTGGCTAAGCAAAACAAATCCACTTTATTGAAAATAACTATGAAACTCTATAGGCTTGGTTGTTCTCTTTAATACTTTATAAAGAGCTGACAATTTACTGTACAGTTATTTTCTCTATAACTTCTAACTTTTTTTTTTTTCAAAGACAAGCCAACATATTTGTAGATTCACAATTTTTCAAAAATTAAAATTTGTGTATGCTGCCTAAAAGTGATCGTGATGAAAAGCTACCAGGTTTGCAATCTTGCCTTGCAGCTTTGTGTCAATGGATCAGTTACCACTAGGACCCCAGCAGCATGGAGTTTGTTTGTTATTCCCATGTTTGTGTAGATTTGCTCCAGGTCCTCCACTTTTTCTCCAAAAACATACTTTCAGGGCAGCAATCCCATGAAACATTTGCCCTGGTTTCTCTAGGGACATGCACTGATGATTTCATAAGCCCTAGAAAGTGCGGTGTATTGGCACTATATAAATACAGGACACAAAAATAAATGTCATAAACAATTAGGTATTCATTTTCATATTTTTGACCTATTGGGGTTGATTTACTAAAACTGGAGAGTGAAAAATCTGGTGCAGTTCTGCATAGAAACAAGCCAATCAGCTTCCAGTTTTTTTATTCAAAGCTCGTGTAGCGATACCCCCGAAGGAGCCGCTGGTTGATTTCGGGGTCGGCGTATTAAGTTACCAATTATACTTGTCTAGGGGTGAATACTTGCGGAAAGTGAATAAAGCGAGAGTCCAGACATCAGAGTGCGTTTTCAAAGTTTTATTCCAAGGCCCAACACGGCCAACATCAACATGGCACACTATAGAGAAAGGTTGATGAGCGGAAGAAAACTGCAGTATCAGGCCTTGGATATTATAGAGAGCCGATTGCTCTCAGTACAGTCACACTTAATCGTCGCCACTCCCGTCGGAAGAGGAATTAGGGCCTCTGCCACAGGCCCGAGGAACTTCCATACTTTCCAAAGGGGTAGAACTAATGGATCCTCCCAGCAAGTCACTTCTCTAGAGTCATCAGAGGACAGTTGAAGTGTACCTGTCATGTAGGGATGACCGGATCTCCGGTGGTTCGCCTAGGCCTCGCGGACAACCTCTGCCTGTGGGTCTCCTGTGCCAATCCCCCACGTACAGCTCCCAGCTTAGGATCTGGGACCCAGCAGCCGCTGGGGCCCCCTTTAGATGTCAGGGTGAAGCTCCGCTTGGTGCGTAGCTTCGGCCAGGCAGGCCTCGATGACGGGGCCCATGGATGCGCGCACCCTGAAGGTGGATGCCGCACCTGGAACGCGGGCCCTGCATAGAACGTCGCACGCTTCTCTCAGGCGTCTGCCACAGATATACTCTCCCACCAACATGTCCAGAGGGAAAATCCTCCTCTGATTGGCTGCTGGGAGAAAGTGGGTCTGTCAGAACCCCTTCCAGTGCCAACTGTCACCCAGGAGTAAAACACCTCCCCTAGCATGCAGAATTGACCTAGAAAGCAGTTCTAAACTGACAGCAGCCTAAACTTAACCAATTTGTGAGTGGGAGCAACTTAACCCTCCCATTCCCCACTAACTTTAGCGTAATGCCCCGCCAAATAGGGGGGGGGGCGCTACACTTACTTAAAGAAGTTGAAGTTAAAAGCTGATTGAATACCATGCACAGCTGTGCCAGATTTTGCACTCTATAGTTTTAGTAAATCAACCCCATAATGGGGAGAGTGGATACAAATTGTGTTGGTGATTCACTAAAGGAATAACTTTGAGCCTGGATTCACACTAACGAATGCTGTGACGATCACATGCAATGTCTGTGCAATGCGAGTTCAGCCATAAAGTTGTATTGGATTTGCATAAAAAAGGTGCACGGTCATTTTTTTCCTCACTGGAATCGGATCACATGCATACCTCCCAACTTTTTGAGATGGGAATGAGGGACACCTATCAGCAAAAGTATGTAGGCATAGGACACACCCCTTGCCACACCCCCTCAAAGGATAATTGTACAAAAAAACAAGATTGGTTAAACCCACAAGTGCTTTTTTACCATTATTATTCCTTTATATTGGCATTTGGAATTAAAAAATGCAGCCATTTAGAAATTGGATGAAAGGTTTGGCACTGGAAAACACTTTTTGATAGATAAAAAGTTCATTGTATATACAACTATATACTGTAGATCAGATCAAAATGAGGGACAAATGAGGAGGAATGAGGGACAGAGGAACATTGCTCCTTATCAGGGACAGTCCCTCGAAATCAGGAACAGTTGGGAGCTATGTACATGAGTGTTCACACCCATGCAATATGATTCCTGTCCGAATACACAGTTCGCACTGCGATCTGTGAACCAATCTGGGGGTGTCATTAACATTATATTGACACCCGCAGCTGTTCATAGAGGGCAATGTGAACAGCTTGCTGGGAAGATGCGATGCGGGAACCGGTGCTGGAATCGTGCTGTTCCCACATCGCTATAGTGTGAACCCAGGCTAAAGCTAGTCCAGGCCACCTATTTTTGATTGAAATATCCAATAAAACTTAGGGAATTATTCAATGAAACGACTTATAAGCTGATTGGCATCTTGAAATGAACACAGACTTGCTGGACCAGAATAGGCTTCCTAACACAATGCATCTCAACATACAAAACACACACATTAATGCACACAGCTTATTCACTAAACTACTCAATCTCATTCCAAAACGAACAGTCTCTATTCCTTTAGTAGATCAATATTATTGTCTAAAGAGGTTGTAAAATTGTATTCTTTTTTTTTTTATTATTATTTCCATCATCTCAAAACAGGTCAATCTTCTTTTTCTGTGCTCATGAATGTACCTATAATTTTTTATGCATAATGTTTTTATGTCCTATATTTAACTGAGAACTGATTCACACTTCTACACTTGTGTTTTAATGCAACTTAAAATGTATCCAAAGCACAAGGAGAGTTTGCTGTATTTTCAATGGCTTTGCATATGCATTTGTATGCAGTATATTTTTAAAAACTTCTGTTTTCTGCCTTGTAAATGTGGTTTTATAAAACATATGACCCAAAGGGGTGAATAGTACTGTGTATACAATTCATGTAAATATTCTATACGTGTTTAACCACTACAGTTCCTCTTTTACCTCTACTAGACCATATTAAATATCACAGTGCATTTATGGGGCTATTGGTCTGCAAAACATTTTTTGTATTCTTTTAGAAATAATATCTATATGATTTTAGAGTGAAAACAAATTTATTTGCTAGTTTTGCTGAGTAAGATTTATTTTATATGTATTTGAAAAAAAAACATATAAGGAAACAATAAGTATAATAAATGAAAAAAAAAAAAAACACAACTTTTAGTTTGTTTTAACCGGAGGAAGAAACAAACATGGTAATGTCATAGATACAATAGTCAAATGTCATGCTGCTACTCAACCTATTTATTAAAATACTAAAACTTTGTTCCTTGAACAAAGTCATTTACAGATGGAATGAAGATATGTTTTAAAATTGTAGCCATTTTTTCTTAACACAATGCTGTAAACAAATGAAACAAAGAAATACATTTTAGGGCGTACAGTATATATATATATATATATATATATATATACACACACACACATATACCCTGATGTCTGCAGAAGGTCAATAATTAACATTATAAACAGGTCTTTTTACGTGGAGAGTGTGCTTGAGGCCAAAGATGCTGCATGTGCTGCTTATGTTGTTCTGTACGTAAAGTACATATTTTGCCTAACTCCTGTACTTTAATGATAATGATGACAATCATGATGATTATGATTATTATTACTGTCATTATTATTACATATGTTGCAGTTTCAAGAAGTGTATGCACACTTTCAGGCTATAATAAATGTTAATAAACAAAAATGAATAATCACCTGTTTTACTTGTTCTGATGCATTATAGAACAGGTCTTTTTAACCGGAAAATAAAACTGCAACAGACAAAATTCCTGCCAGAGTGTGTATAATGTGGTTCTGCTGAGTTAAATGCACATAAAAACATGCTAAATGTGCAACTATGCTTAAGGAAGGTCATCCCAACCTGCACTGATCAGAGCCAGATTTACTACTGAATGCAGTGGATGTGCCTATAGGCAGCAGAGGCAAGCAAGTGCTTAATCTCATACAAACTTTGCCATAATAAGTATTGCACGGAGGTGGTGAATACTGTCAACTTGGTGTTCAAGGTATCTATACCTGGAGTTTCTAAAGTATGTATTTTTGGTGTACTGGAGGAGTTTGAGATAGGGGTGTACACCGGGGAGGCTGTTCATAGAGTGCGATTTCAAGCCAGATAGTTGATTTTGGTCTACTGGAAATCAGAAAACCCCCCTGACTTTGAGGGAATGGATTTGTAAGATAGAGGATATGTTACACATGGAGAAACTTATCTACCAACACAGTGGAAGTGCACGGAAATACGAAAATCTTTGGGTCTCATGGCTGGATACACCGGGGCTTACCCCAGTGGACCTGGTCATGGATGGGTTATTGGGACTGAATGTGGGGTGAGTAGCTCCGCATATATGTTGAAGTGTATTAGAAGTGGTGACATTGTGGAAATGCAGAATTTATTGTAACCTGTTTCAGATGGTTGTGTGTATGGACATATTGGTCAATGTATCGCTGTTAATGGCTGTATACCACCTTTTGATCAAAAAACTTTTGTTGGATAAAAAATAAATAAAAATGTTGACATAATGATATAAACCAGACTAGGAACAGTAAAACAAAGATATTTTATGCAACAAAATTGATCCTAACAGCAGAGTGTTGATTCGGCCACCAAAGGTTAAAGTGGTTGTAAACCCTTTGGCCACGTACACACGATCAGACCAGTCTGATGAAACTGGTTCGACGGACCGTTTTCATCGGACCAGGCTGAAGTGGTCTCATGGTCTGATGTGTGTACACACCATCGGACCAAAAATCTGATCAGACCACAATGCGGTGACGTAGAACACAACGACGTGCTGAAAAAACGGAGTTCAATGCTTCCAAGCATGCGTCGACTTGATTCTGAGAATGCGCGGGTTTTTGGTCCGATGCTTTTGCGTACTAACCATCGAACCTGTCCGACGGACAGGTGTCCTTCAGACAGATTTTAAAGCAGGTTTTAAAACTTTGGTCCGACGGACAACGGTCCGATGGGCCGTACACACCATCGAACTGGTCCGATGAAACTGGTCTGCAGACCTGTTTCATCGGACCGGTCTGATCGTGTGTATGCGGCCCTACAGACCACTTTTACCTACAGGTAAGCCTAGATTAAGGCTTACCTGTAGGTACAAGAGATATCTCATAAACCTACACAATTTAGGAGATATTTTCAGAAAGGACGGCACTGATGTCTACGGCACACTGAGCGTGGCTTTAGTGAAGGCGATCGTGCTGTCACTGGCGGCTCCCGTGTGCATGCCAGTCACAGGGTCAGAGCCACGATACCCAGAAGTCACTCCGGGAGAGATGGCAGCAAAGGAGGAGGCGAACGAGGGCCTCTGTGGGGGGCTTTGATCTCAGGTAAGTACCTCATAATGAGCTAGTATGTTATGCATACTAGCTCATTATGCCTTTGTCTTGCAGGGTGTTTTTTTTTTTGTTTCAGGAGGCTTCTTTAAGTGCTTACAGGCTCCAATGATGGAAGTCAAGCCTTGGAATGCATATTGTATGCCATTTCAAGCACACAACCTTGAATAGATAACCGTAACATGAACACACAACCATTGTTCACCCATAAAATTGCTCCTTTTACTTTCTTCCTCTATGGTGTGTACTTGTCTCAATTAAGAGCACTAAGTGTAATTTCTGTCTGTTATTTATTTCCTTTGCTATAAGCACAAATCACTTCTGACAAGTTTTTCTAACACCAACAGAAAATAAGAGACAGGGGAGGGAGAGCCCCTTTAGCACGCAGCCTGTGATTGACAGCCTTAGCTCTGTTCCTGTGTGCTGTGTAAAGGGGGGGTTGTATCTTCCCTCTACTGTAATGCGCTCTCAGAGCTTTCTTACTGAGCTATGCAGTGTGTTATTTCAGACTTCCACCCACTGTTTTCTAAAAGCTCAAACAAGCTTTATAAATTCTGGACTTTTAACCACTTAAGGACCGCCGCATGTCTATATACGTCGACATAATGGCACGGCTGGGCACATGGATTATTTTATACGTACTCTTTAAAAGCCCAGCCGTGGGTCACGAGCGTGCCCGCAGGACCCGCGAACCTGATCACCGCCAGTGTCCCGCGATCGGGCCACAGGAGCTGAAGAACAGTGAGAGGTGTGTGTAAACAAACCTTCCCCGTTCTTCTCTGTGGCACTGTCAGTGATCGTCTGTTCCCTGATATAGGGAACGACGATCAGTGACGTCACACATTCAGCCCCACCCTGCCCCCCTACAGTAAGAAACACACATTAGGTCACAATTAACCCCTACAGAGCCCCTAGTGGTTAACCCCTTTACTGCCATTGTCATTTTCACAGTAATCAGTGCATTTTTATAGAACTTTTCGCTGTGAAAATGACAATGGTCCCAAAAATGTGTCAAAAGTGTCCGATGTGTCTGCCATAATGTCACAGTCATGAAAAAGAAAACGCTGATTACCGCCATTAGTAGTAAAAAAAATAATAATAAAAATGCCATAAAATTATCCCCTATTTTGTAAACGCTATAAATTTTGTGCAAACCAATCGATAAACACTTATTGCGATTTTTTTACCAAAAATAGGTAAAAGACTACGTATCAGTCTAAACTGAGAAAAAAAACGGAAAATTGTATACTCACCTTTCCGTAATTTTCCTTTCCTGACGCATCTTCATGGCAGCACACACTGGGTTGTGACTCCGCCCCCACAACCTGACAGGATTGGTTAGCTATAAATTTGAAGAGGGAACACCCCACATCATTCTTTGTATATACCATCATTAAACAGCAGGGTGGGCAGCCATGAAGATGCGTCAGGAAAGGAAAATTACGGAAAGGTGAGTATACAATTTTCAGTTTTCCTGACGCATTCATGGCAGCACACACTGGGAAATAACTCGCCAGTAGGGAGGGTTTAATGCAAATAGTATTTATTCCCTAGAGAGCAGAAGAATTGGCCCTGATGATGGATCTACCAAAGTCGGCTGTAGACGAGAGAGCAGCGCCCACTCTGTAGTGGGAGATAAACGTATGCCTGGAAGACCAGGTTGCTGCCCTGCAGATGGTTTCTGATGAGACACCACAATATGCTGCCCAGGATGTTGCCACTGCCCTGGTCAAGTGTGCCTGATGCCTTCCAGGATTGTCAGTTGTTGAACGGAGTATGCCTTCTCAATAGCTCTGACTAGCCATGAGGCGATGGTACGGGAAGTAGCTGCTTGGCCGCGTCTGGCTCCGTGCGGAATAACCAAGAGGGCATCTGTCTTCCGAAGGTGAGTGGTAGCTGAAAGATAGCTGGAGATGGTGGATTTAATGTCCAGAGTGTGAGGTTCGCCATTCTCGCTAGTAAGATATGGGAGGACGATGTCCTGGTTGTAGTGGAAAGACAAGGCTACCTTTGGTAAACAAGGATCTGAAGGCCTTAGTACCACTCTGTCGGGTAGGAAGACTAAATAGGGCTCCTTAGCCATAAGAGCTTGGATCTCTGACACCCTTTTTGCTGAAGCAATAGCGATGAGGAAGGTCAACTTTAGAGTCAGGTCCCACAGGGAAATAGAGTCAAATGGAATCTTGGATCTTCAGGCAGGCTTTCATGAATTGGATCACCAAGGGGTGCATATCCCATCTAGTGCCTGTTTTGGCAGACAGGGCGGATATTTGTACCTTGAGGGTACTTGAATTTAGCCCTTTATCAATGCCCGTCTGCAGGAACTTCAGAATTTCGGATGGAACTGAAGAGACGGAATCCCAGCTCTTAAGTTGTACCATCAGAATGAATCTTTCCCAGACTCTAGTGTAGGTGGAGTTTGTGGAATTCTTCCTGGCTTGCATCAGAGTCGCTATAACTTCTTGGGAGCAACCTTGTTCTCTCAGCCTAATCCTCTCAACCTCCATGCTGTCAGGTGCAGCCTGTCTGGAGCCGGATGGAGGAACTGGCCCTGATACAGGAGATCTGCTGATACCGGCAGGTGGATTGGAGGCTGGGTGTTGAGCTGTAAGAGGGTCGTGAACCATGGCCTCTTCGGCCAGAATGGCACCACCGTGATTACTGTGACTGAGGACCTCCGGAGTCTGGCCAGGAACCTCGCTTTTAGAGGAGTTGGGGGAAAGATGTACCCCAGATCGAAGTCCCAAGGGTGAATCAAGCAGTCTGTCCCCTCGGCCGACAGAAAGGGTGCTCTGAAGAGAAACCTTGGGCATTTGGTATTTGCTGGTGTTGCTGCTAAGTCGACCTCTGGGATTCCCCACGCCTTCGTCAGAAGGGAGAATGCTCTGTGACTCAGAGACCATTCATTGTTTGAGAGTGATTCTCGGCTCAGATAGTCGGCTAGCATGTTCTGTGCCGCCGGACATATACTGCATTCAGGTCCAATAGGTGTACATGGGCCCACTCCACTATGGGGCGCACCTCTTCCAACAACGTGTGACTTCGGGTACCACCCTGTCTCCGAATATAAGCTACTGCAACCTTGTTGTCTATTCGGATAAGGACACTCTTCCCCTGTAGCAGGGGTGCGAAAGCTAAGAGGGCTTGAAAGGCTGCTCGTAGCTCCAAAACATTCGAAACTACGCCCTGAGCTGGGAAGTGCCACTGTCCCTGGACTGCCTGGTCCCGGTAATGTGCCCCCCAACCCTTCTGATTGGCATCTGATGTCACTATCTCGGGATTTGGAGGAGCTATAGGCCTGAATCTTCTGATGTTGGGAGGATGAGTACACCACCAAAGTGAGTGCTTCACCCATTTGGGAATACAAATGGACTGTAACATTGAGGCTCCGTCCCACTGCTTGAGGAAGGCATTCTGCAAAGTTCTCATGTGCCACTGGGACCACTGCACCATGGGTATTGTTGATGACATGGAGCCCAGCATGCTCAGGCAGGCTCTGGCCGACAGACATCTGGAGAACAATAGATTTCGTACTTTCTGCACTAAAGGCTCTACCTTCTCCAAGGGCAGCTGTACCCTGTTCCGTTTGGTATCTAATTCCGCCCCCAGAAATATCATAACCTGCGAAGGTTGAAGGCAACTCTTCCGCCAGTTGATTAACCAGCCAAAATTGTGGAGGGGCGAGATTAGAATCTCCCGTTGAAGGAGCAGAGTCTCCCAATCTTCTGCCAAAAGCAGGATATCGTCCAGGTAGTGATGCACCCCTTCTCCCTTGTGGAGTGCTTTGAGAGGTAGGAGAACCTTTGTGAATGTCCTGGGTGGCGAAGAGATGCCGAATGGTAGGCATCGGAACTGGAAGTGACATTGGTTGATGGAAAAGCGGAGAAACTTCTGGATGGCTGGATGAATCGGAACATGAAGATAGGCGTCCGACAAATCTACGGATAGCATCCAGTCTCCCAGGTTCACTGCCATAAGAATGGACTGGAGGCTTTCCATTTTGAAAGCCTCTATTATGATTCTTCCGTTCTAGCCGTTTGAGGTCCAGAACGGGCCGAAGATCCCCCGACTTCTTCCACACCAAGAATAAAGGGGAATAAAGTCCCCTGCCCCTTAGGTGTGAAGGAACTTCTATGACTGCCCACTTCTGAATTAACTCCGAGACGTACTGAAGAAGTCGTTTCCTTTTGTCCGGGGAAGATGGTATTTTGGTAGGTTGGAAGAAACTTCCTGGTAATGCCCCCATAAAGTTCTATTTGTGGCCGTATCTGACCGTGGAGTGTGTCCATGGGTCCTTTATGTGCTCTGACCAAATCTGTGCAAAACCCCTGAGCCTGGCGCCCACCTGAGCAGGGTGGGCAGACAAGCCTTCAATAGGACTTCTGCTGGTCCCCCGCGGTGATGGCCTTGGACTTCTGAACCCTCATAAAAGAAGGACGAGTAGACTTCCAATCTCTTCTGAATTCCTTGCCGGGGCGATAGGATCTAGCTTCCATGTATCTGTCTGGCAGATTACGCCTGAAGGCAGGGCCCTTCTGAGGCTTGGGTCTCCTGTCGGAGGGGATAAGCCCTGACTTTCCCCCAGTGACCTTAGAAATTGATGAGTCCGGTTTCGCACCGAACAGGTTCGTGCCGTCGTAAGGTATCTTGCACCAGTTAGACTTTGAAGCTGTGTCAGCGACCCAGGGCTTCAGCCATAAGACTCTGCGGGCCATCACTGAGGCTAGCATGGATCTAGCGGAGGAGCAAATGATGTCAACTGAAGCCCCTGCCATGAAATCGCCTGCTAACCAGATTTCTTGTAAGGAAGAGATTACATTACCCTGCTCAGTCCCTTCTAGGAGGACCTTCTCAGCATTGGTTGCCCATGCATAGATGGCCTTAGCTACGGCCGCTGTGGTAATAGCTGGTCTGCAGGCCCCCCCAATTGTGGAGTGTGCCTTTTTTTAGTTCCAAGTCGATCTTACGATCGAGGACATCTCGGAAGAAGACCGCGTCTTCTATCGGCAGGGTGACAATGGGAGCATTAATAAGGGAGGTGACCTTGGACTCCTTTAAAGGGTACAATTTAGCGAGCTTTTTGGACAGGCTAGGCTGCTTCATAGTCAGAGTGGGTCTCTGCTAGCTGAACATACGAGCCGGTGCAAATGATGAGCCTGGGATAGGGTCATTAGGCAGAGGGGACGAGGTCTCCCATATTGACTCCTATACTGACTCCCTTATGAGTTCTGTAGCCACTCTAACGTCTGCCTCCTTTTCTCTAGTCGCTTCGTTAAAGCAGGTGTGACAAGCTAGTTTCCCTGGCAATGCAGGAGCACCGCACACCCAGCAAGCGTTTGCTGCATGACTGGTATGATAATGTTCGCGGTGAAATGAGGGTGACTGTCTGCTATGATGGGAGCGGCTGCGGCGTGATCGGCTATGCCTCGACCGATAGTGACGGGAGGGTGATCCTGACCGACTTCTGAGGGACCTCTTGCATGATGCATGGCTGGACCTCCCTCTATGCCGCGTGCTTGCGTCTCTAGGCCTGATGGGACTGCAAAAACAATGCAGTGTTAGTGGCCGACACTCTTTTATCTCTTCACTACTTACCTATCTTGGACATCCTCCTTACGTGGTGGCGGTGGTGGTCTGCAAGGGTAGTGGGCTCCATGAAAATTTGCAGGGACAGCAGCAGGTGTGGAAGCTGAAAAAAGCACAGAAAGGTAGTAAACAGGGAGAGAGATGATAGGGGCAGAAGGCCCTGGGGAGAGGGAAAAAAACAAGTGCCTGGAGAGTCTTCCTGGGAATTTTGTGGGCAGAGCAGCAGTCTTAGAGAGAAAAAGAAAAATTCAGCCTTTTTAAATCTGACGCCGCCGTTGCGGCACTGATGATGCGCGCGCGCATGCGCAATAGCTTCCCGCACACCCCGACGCCATCTTGGATGAGGGCGAAGGAAACCGCCGACGTCATCACTCCACTGTGCGCATGCGCAGAGAGGCCAGAGAATGCGGCGGCGGCGGCTGAGAGGGACAGCAAAGCCCAGCAAGGCTGCTGGGCAAAAAAAAGGTAAAATAAAGAGAAAAATAGAAGGGACAAATGACGGGATAAGTGCCAGTGCCTTATGGAGGGAGCAAAAGAGGAGTAAAAGAGGACTAAAAGAGGAGCCATTGCCAAAATTAAGCTTATTTAAAGCTTGTAAAAAATGCCAGGATAAACTGCCAGGATGAGACCTGAACAAACACCTGAGACCACCAGAGCGGGGTTCCCGCCATAAAGCTCTATTAGAGACTGTACAGGAGGGACTTCCAAACAGGAGAGGCTTGAACCTGCTGGGGCGAATGCGGTAAGAGGCAAATCTTCTTGATACGTCCAGTCTTGTCAGGTGAGGATACAAAAGAGAATGATGCGGGGTGTTCCCTCTTCAAATTTATAGCTAACCAATCCTGTCAGGTTGTGGGGGCGGAGTCACAACCCAGCGTGTGCTGCCATGAATGCGCTAGGAAATTTTTTTTTATATCTTTTTTGGGGATATTTATTATAGCAAAAAGTAAAAAATATTGCATTTTTTTAAAAATTTACGCTCTATTTTTGTTTATAGTGCAAAAAATAAAAACCGCAGAGGTGATCAAATACTACCAAGAGAAAGCTCTATTTGTGGGAAAAAAGGATGCCAATTTTATTTGGGAGCCACGTCGCATGACTGTGCAATTGTCAGTTAAAGTGACGCAGTGCCGAATCGGAAAAAGGGGCAAGGTCCTTAACCAGCATAATGGTCTCTAATGAATGTAGAGAAGATATGATTGCAAATAAACAGGTACAACTTAGGATGATTTGCTTTATCTCTGTGTATCACCTGAGGCCAGTAAGTTCACCGGGTAGATGTTAGGGTTTATAATGAATTTAAGTTAAAAGTACGACAAGCTTTCATTAAACTAATACTGGTGATCCGGCCATGAAGATCCTTGTTCAGGCATCTTTTTTTTTAAAGGGTGACACCTCTTTGTGCCTGTCACTCAGTTGTCACCCAGTTGTGCTTTTGCCATTTCAGGCTTCCAATGGAAGTTACAGGTAGCAGTTTCAACACACATTATGCAGGTATGGTTCACTGTCATTATCAGGAAACCCATCCAGAGAAATGTATTGAAGATATCACTGGCATACATGCATGTACTGTAGCCAGAATCTAACATTAAATAGAATAAAAGAGACCTTTCAGACCCTAAACCAAACTTTATTCACTTCACTGCAAGTCATTCAACAGTTGCCTATGCACTTTCTATTCAATTCTGTGCAAGAGACAAGAGACAGACCACACAGTGAAGATTGATCTGCATTTCAGGTACGTGTGTTAAAAAATGCTAGGGAATGGGACCCTTGAGAAGGATAAAATGGACCTTAATAAAATAAATGAAGCTATCCTTAAGTTTCTCAGTTTTTTTTTTTTTTTTGTCAAGGTATATACTTAAATGCCTGTAATCCTTTTTAGTATAACAAGTGAGGCTGTAAGAACACACATTTGCATAGAGTTTACCTTATCTTGGCTCGTAACAACTTTTTGGCACTTTCATTTCCAGAAAATGCTAGAATTGATGCGGGCTGCAGCTTGGAAGGGATTAAATGTTCCTCACGTTTTTGGGGACCTGAAAGTACAAGAAGCGCCCCTGTTCATTAGCATAGGCCCAGGGCAAACAAAGATGAACGTTAGGACTGAAAAAAGGCTGACAAATATGCCAAAAACTGTCATTCTGCCCCAAAGGGACAAGATGTCAGAAAAGGATTAAGTGAGTGGGACGAGTTATTAACACATAGAGGTGTTCAAAGGATTATAATTTTAATAACTCCAAAGGAAACTTGTGTTTATCATGTTCTGCCAAGCATGCAAATGCTTGATACCTAGTTACCAGGTTTAACACAAGGCAGTCAGTTATGTAGAAAAGCATTATTTAAGAGCTCACTGATCATATAGGGACCCCAGAAATTAAATTTAGCACCCCTTGCATGTTGGGGACTGTTTTAGAAACAAAACTGGTTGCATCCAGAGAAGCTTTACAAAAACACTCTTTAGTATTGATGATAATATGGAAAGGCCTATTCTCTATATTCAATCTCAGCAGATTTTTTCTTTCCTTTTTTCTTTCCTACATCTGAGACTTTATAGAACATGTTAAGTGAAAAGATTTTATTTTTCTATTGTGAACTAAGGAACAAGGTGCCATTTTCATTAAAGAAACATTCATGAAATGTGGGCACCAAATAACTGGAGGGATGAAATTGAGCACACCTTCTGACCTTGACTGTTGTACAATGTGTGCCATGGGAATCACTTGGTTAATATCAAACAGCCACATCCAGAAACACTTCCAAGATCTCGGACTGCCATGGCCACCTCGCGTCCCCCCTGTCCCTGATCTGCTTCCCACCCAAGTTACACATCAAACCACAGGCCATGGCATTTACTAGGTGTCTTACGTCTACCTCCCCAGAACAAACAGGCTCTGCAGAGCTGCTGATAGGTCTAACAACTGTCAACAGCTGCCTAATGGATACTCATGTCCAACAGAAGGGAGGGGGGCAGTGCGAGGGGAGCCCTGTTTTAATAAGCTAATAGGCCAGTAAAAGAGAACACACACAGAGGTAGTCTGGGGAGTCAGCTTTATTTTCACAGACAGGTTTTTTATGGGACCCAAGAGGGTTTCATTTGGGGTTAGGAGAGTGTGTGGACATTTGACTCTAGAAAGAAAACAAATTGTCACAAATTGTCAAGGAATTGCAGGGTCCTCTGGTCAAGAGGTAACATGCCAGGAGCAATTCTTTCCTTTATAAGGAGGTCCTTCCATTACTTACTTGGAATCTTTCATTATTGTGTCACGTACCATTAAAACTTCAATAATGTAATGTTACATCAGATAAAGTGCCGAATGCATTCTTTTGAAAAGTTTAATTTGTGTGGCATCCCCCCTTTATGGGTATAATTAACTTTTTTTCCTGTCTTTCCAATTATTCTAGATGGACAAATTACCAATGTAATGGAACATAGATGTTTAGGAGTACTTGCTCGCTGTTTCAGCAAACAGTAATTTGAAGAAGAAGAGTACTGCAAACGGCTTTATTTAAAAAGGCTAAATAGCAAGATATAATAATTCATGGCTAGTTACAAACCATCAGCAGTGTATGCTTGCTCCTTAGTTATCAAACCATGAAACAAGAAATCTGATTGGTTGCTAGGAGTTACTGCAGTATGTGAAAGAATAGTGACCTGTGCATTGTGTTATTGGATGAGCCTGATAATATTATATTTATGTCAATTATGTAAAAAAGAGAACCATTCCCCTTTCCTAAGGCAATGTGCAAATGTTCTGTTTGCTAATCTCAGAATGACAGACCTGATTTAATCGATAAAAAAAAAGTCTTGCTTAGGTGATGTTCTACATACATCCTTTAAGCTAAAGTGCTTCCTAGTGCTGTTTTTCTAATAATTTAATCAAACAATTTCTTTCTGTAACTTCAATAGAGCTTCCAAAGGATGTAAAAGATACTCTACACATATACCGTATTTATAGGCGTATACCGCGCACTTTTTCCCCCTGAAAATAAGGGGGAAGTCACGGGTGCGCGGTATACGCCAATTGTGTACCTTGGGCTCAGAGGGGAAGGAGGGGGACGAGCGCTGCCGAGTGCCACTGAGCGCCGCCGGAATTCACGAGCCGTGAATTCCGCCACCGGCATTGGACCAGTGTTCTATCAATCACAGGAGCTGGTCCAATGCCGGTGGCGGAGGCGGGACTGTGTATGTGACTGCGGCCGAATGAACAGGAGATGACGGCTCGGTGATTCCCTCACTCCACGAGAGAAGGTGAGGCTGCAAATGGGCACATAGGCTGCATCTAGGCAAACTTAAATAACACATAGGCTGCATAGGCGGCACATAGACTGGAGATGGGCACATAGACTAGAGCTGGGCACATAGACTGGAGATGGGCACATAGGCTGCATTTAGGCTGGAGATGGGGCACATAGGCTGCATTTAGGCACAGATTAGGCTGCATTGAGGCTGCAGATGGACACTGACCACAAAATGTAAAAAAAAAAATTCCTGAAACTTCCCTCTGAAATTGGGGTGCAATAAATACAGTATATATATATATATATATATATATATATATTGCAGCATAAACCCTATAAAAAATCGAATACACTGACTAACAATAAAACTCATGAACACTTTACATACTTTTATCATACCATACGCCAAGGTGACCCACTGGGTTTAAGAATAGTACAAGAATCCCCATCGTGCCATCAGACATAGTGGTGATAATCCATGCCTTTACATCACTCACAGAGAGGAGCTGGCTGGTTGAATGTGTCAGGGGCCAAAAATATTTTCCGCATTTGTTTGGGCATCATCAGTTTCCACGTACATCACTGGCCTATAAGCAGATATCAGAGTATAGCTGGAAAATAGGACAACAACTGAATGTTTCTTATACACACATATTTCAGGGTATGTGAATCTTTTATGGAAAGAAAAGGCTTTTCAAAAAATCCTAAACTAAACGGCTGTGGATATCAGATGAACACGTAAGGGCTATAAGTCGTATGCCCCGTACACACGATCGGATTTTCCATCGGAATAAACTCTGATGGGTTTTTCCGATGGAATTCCACTCAAGCTATCTTGTATACACACCAAATTCCAACCGTTTTTTACCGGTGATGTACAACACTACGACGAGCCTAGAATAATTAAGTTCAATGCTTCCGAGCATTCGTCAAATTGTTTCCAAGCATGCATGTTTTTTTTCCGTCAGTATTTCATACAGAAGAAACTGAATTTTCATGTTCTCTTTCTAAATCCGTCTGAATTTCTGACAAAAGAAGTCCGATGGGGCATAGACACAGTCGGAATATCCGATGAAAAAATTCCATCCGCCCTTTTCCATCAGAAATTCCAACCGTGTGTACGCAGCAATACTGTCTTCAGTAAGAGCAGATTATCTAGCAGAATAGATTGTTTTAGGTTCATTCTGCAAATCACTGGCCATATAAAGGGTTAAATCAACATCTGCAGCTTAATAATATCAATCTTGATACTGAAAGGGTATAATGGAAAACATGCTATGATCACAATTAATAGTGCATGCGAGTACCATATGAGAGTTGAATTACTAAGGGCAAATAGACTGTGCTCCAGAACTTAGTAAATGAGGGGGAGCTCTGCTGACTTCCATCATCCAATCATCTGCAAGCAAAAATGCTGTTTTGTTTTTTTCTACTTTGCATGTGATTGGATATTCTTTTAAAAGTGAAGCTTTACCTCATTTACTGAGCTCTGGAGAAACTGCACTTTCAAAGTGCACAGTCAATTTGCCTTTAGTAAACCAACCCCACGGTGGTCTCGGTTTTCATACTATACTTTTTCCCCTTTGTCTGTTTTCATATAATGCACACATTTTATGGAGTTAGGACATGTTCATTTATGAAATTTGGATTTATATATTTAAAGTTATCAAATTGCAAACACATTTTGGTAACCTGTTGCTTTTTTTTTGCAGCCAAATGCTTCTAATGCAACAGGACACTTAAAGAACATGTCATTATAAAAGAGAATTGCGTGTTGTTTTCTGAAACACTCCTGAGCCATGTTATTATATTCCTATATCCACACACCCTATAACTTCTTACTGCCATATATAGTTATTGGTATTTAGATGCTATTACAACAGTACTACAGGGTCATTTGATTTAAGCCTTTTAACCGTTGGCGAGTCAATGAGATCAATGAATCTATGATCATCCTCTGTGTGTGCAATATTTAATAATACTGTAATCTATACAGTGCTATAAAGGCTTTTAATGTGCCTTAATATAAATCAGTTGTACTGGGGGCCTCATTGACCCTTATGTGCTACCTCTGCACAAAGCCTTTGAGCTGGGTAAAAAGTATGATTGATTTCCCCTTTAGAGGAAAAGGGTAGAGGGCAACATGAGAGAACATACATGATCAGTGTTACAGTGCACAATTAATTAGCCATTTGGCTGGTCCTGCATAGTAGCTATGTTACTGGCTATCAGATTTGTCACAGCAAAGGTTTTAAAAAGAATACATTTAAAAAAAAACAGTAGAAATCAAAATAAATATTACTGTTGTAGATGTGTAAGCTCTAAAAATCTCAAGTTTAACACTGGGCATACAGTAAAAAAAAATATATAAAACAAAAAAAACTAGCTTCTGGGAAATCTATAGTTTTTATTTTTATATGAAAATATTAAGACTTTTCATACCTGTAACTAAAAAGTATGGGCCAGGCTGCCTCCCCAGGGTACCTGTTGCAGAAACAACATTACTTTCTAATAAAATGGATGCTGCCCTTTAGCTATCATTCAGGGGTCCTCACAGGGCTCTTTACTCTTACAGCACCACCATTATGACAATGTGAAGGGCAGCAGCATGGAACGCAGCCAACGATCGCTATTCTTCATTGCCGAAAAAGATACCAGGGGAGGCAGTAAGTAAAAAGCCACATTAGAAACCCTTTTAAATAAAAACTACAGAATGACTTGGGGCAGGTGGACTGGGAAACCGTTCTATATTTTTTCCACACCCAGACTTTAAAAATTAAGTACTATTTATCCCTGTGGGGGACAGTTTGAAGGACACAGAGACAGACGCGCTTTCGTTAGAAAATGTCAATTGATGTGATTTTTGAAACCTTTAAGTGCGATAAAGCAGTTTTAATAAACATAATTAATTACACGGGATAACAAAGATGTTGCTTCCTGAACACTTTTGGGTGCATCCTATCGATTTTTGGCAGCCAATTATAAAAAATAACCTGTAATTTAGCTTATCATGTAGATAATCTTGAACTGTTGGGACAGATGGTGATGACTAAGGCCGCGTACACACGATCAGTCCATCCGATGAGAATGGTCCAAAGATGACTGATGGTCTGATGTGCCTACACACCATTGGTTAAAAAACTGATCGTGTCAGAACACAACTACGTGCTGAAAAAAACGAAGTTCAATGCTTCCAAGCATGCGTCGACTTGATTCTGAGCATACGCGGCTTTTCAACCGATGCTTTTGCATACTAACGATCGGTTTTGACCTATCGGTTAGGCGTCTATCAGTTAAATTTTAAAGCAAGTTCTCTTTTTTTTGACCGAAGGATAACTGACCGATGGGGCCCGCACACGATCGGTTTGGACCGATGAAACGGACCTTGTTTTGACTGATCGTGTGTACGCGGCCTAAGAAGTACATTTAGGTATTATATTTATGCAGGTGGTTTTAGTAATCAAAATGAGACAGTGGTAGACAGACAAAAGTAGAGGGATCGATGAGAGGGATGCACTAGTAGAATGTGGTTAACAATGTAAAATTTGAGAAAACCAAACATGTGTGATTGGATTAAGAAAATTAGAAAAGAAAGATGAGAAAATTTACAAATAATTGTATTTTTGTTAAAATCACATTTAAAAAAAATCTCCAAAACTATTTATTGTCCTAGAGACAAAAGACCTCCACAAAGTTGCTTATACTACTTAATTAATGTATCAGATTCAAAGGATTAACCAAGAGATTAGCTGTCCATGTGTTTCACTTTAATTGCTTCCTCAGGACCTTGTATTCTTAGGCCTCGTACACACGAGGCAATAGATTTGTTCAAAACGGTCTGTCCGACCGATTTGAACAAATCTGTCTGTTTGGATTTTGGTTTGCTCGCGTGTACACACGAGCAAACCAAAATCCCCGCCAGCAGACGGCGCGCTGACGTGTCGGTGACGTGGCGGTGATGTTGACGCCGCCACGTCACCGCACCAGGAAGTAAAACACTTCCGCGCATGCGCCGAATCCATTCGGCGCCGGTGCGAGACGACATGTCTGCTGGTAAGTGTACTAACCAGCAGACATGTCAGGCAGACGGGTTCCCACCCGATAGATTTCAAAGCATGCTTTGAAATCTGTCGGGTGGCCAAATCCGTCGGCTCGCCCGTACACACGATCGAATCTGTCTGCTGGGACGGTCTAGCAGACAGGTTTCCAGCAGACAGATTTGATCGTGTGTACGCGGCCTTAGACATGGTGATGAGTAGTACATTGCTCTCAGAGTGTAGAAAATGTCGGAGAACGATAGTGGATAACAACAACCCCTCAGGTAGACAAAGGACCAGCCACAGAATACAAAATCTGAATATTTTATTAACTTTACAACCACCCCTGAATTCACCAGGCACAGATGTATATGGGAAGACCCAGCGAGGGAAGAACGGCATCTCCAGTGTATTCCTAAAGCACAGTCCCATCTGGGATGTAGTATTCAACACCAACCAAACTTATATCATGGAATGTCCAACTTCTGTAAGTACTAGGGTATTTAAACCTTGTTATCAATACTGTGCATAGGTACATGGGATCCAGTGGACTCAACTGATGTAACAATAGAGGTGACATGATCTTGCAGAGCTCTCCTGCTGGGTGCCAGATGGTGAAAAACTCCCCACTGAAGTCATCTTGACTGTGAGGGGAAGAACCATTAGTAAATTAACTTACCTGTAAGTGTATGTGGAAAGAAATATAGAAAGCATGTTAAAAAAAAAACATGAGTAGATGGGGCAATAAAGAGATTTTTTAATACAGCTTACCTGTAAAATCTTTTTCTTGGAGTACATCACGGGACACAGAGCATCATATTCATTACTATATGGGTTATATGGAGTACCTTCAGGTGTGGACACTGGCAATCTCAAACAGGAAGTCCCCTCCCTATATAACCCCCTCCCATAGAGGAAGTACCTCAGTTTTGTAGCAAGCAGTATGCCTCCCAAAAATGTTCCCCAAAAGAGGGGTGGGAGCTCTGTGTCCCGTGATGTACTCCAAGAAAAAGATTTTACAGGTAAGCTGTATTAAAAAATCTCTTTTTCTTTCTCGTACATCACGGGACACAGAGCAGCATATTCATTACTATATGGGATGTCCGAAAGCAGTGCTTTAATGAGGGGAGGGAGACATCTTCCAAAAAAGGATTTAATTTAGAGGTATACTCAAATACTAATAAATCCAACTTAGACAAGAAATGTAAATCTCAAATCTAAATCAAGGGAGCCCCCTCAGATCCTGAGGAGCTTGAATCGCGGCCTGTAGTACTGCCTGCCCAAAGGCTGTATCCGCATTCCTTCTTACGTCCAATTGATAAAAAATTTGTAAACATGTGGACTGACGACCACGTTGCTGCTTTGCATATTCGAGCCATAGAGATCTGATGATGTGCTGCCCAGGAGGTGCCCATGGCCCTGGTAGAATGGGCCTTTACCGACAAAGGAGGAGGCAACCTCTTCAAACCGCAGGCCTGAACAATTAATTGTTTAATCCATCTTGCGATGGTGGATCAAGCAGCTGCCTGACCCATCTTGGGCCCTTCCGGTAAAACGAACACCACATCTGTTTTCCGAACCTTCTCTGTAGCTTTAAGATAGGCCTTTATGGCCCTGACAATATCCAACGTATGCAGCAACCCCTCCTTTCTAGAGGTGGGTTTTGGAAAGAAGGATGGAAGTACCACATCCTGGTTCAAGTGGAAACTGGATATAACCTTTGGTAGAAAGGAAGGATGAGGACGGAAACCCGCCCTATACTTATGTAAAATGAGATATGGTTCCTTACAAGATAAGGCTGCCAATTCCGATACTCTCCTGGCCGAAACTATGGCGATCAGAAATACCGACTTTCTAGTCAGTAAAACCAAAGGTACCTCAGCCAACGGCTCAAAGGGTTGTTTCTGTAGAGTTGACAGAACAAGATTTAAGTCCCATGGACAAAGTGGTGATTTGACCGGAGGATTAACACCTAAGACTCCCTGTATGAAGATCTTAACCAGCGAGTGGACGGCCAGCGGCCTCTGAAACCACACTGATAAGGCTGAAATCTGTCCCTAGATCGTGCTTAATGCCAGGCCTTTATCCACTCCTAGCTGGAGAAAACTTAATACTCTATCAATGGTATACTTGCGGGAAAACCATCTCTTAGACTCACACCAGCCTACGTAGGCCCTCCAAACCCTGTAACAAATTACCCTGGAGGCCGGCTTTCTAGCCTTAATGAGGGTAGGGATTACCTGCCTAGACAGACCTCTACCCCTGAGAATCAGGGATTCAGCCGCCAGGCCGTCAAATTTAGATGCCGTAATGCAGGGTGGAGGATCGGGCCTTGTGAGAGTAGGTCTGGCCATAGAGGAAGAGTCCAAGGGCCTCCCGCTGCCAATTTCAGGACTAGTGAGTACCATGCCCTCCGGTACCAAGCTGGGGCTACCAGGATAACCGGCCTGTGCTATGATCCTGCGCAACAGGCGGGGTAGTAACTGCAGCGGGGGAAATGCATATAGAAGTTGTGATTGATGCCAAGGGCAAACCAACGCATCGGTTCCGCAGGCCATAGGGTCCCTCGTTCGAGACATGAACCTGTCTAGCTTCTTGTTGAATCCTGATGCCATGACGTCCACGTCTGGCACTCCCCACTTCTGGGAGATTGTCTGAAAGACCTGTGGATGCAGAGACCACTCTCCCGGCGACAGGGTTTGGCGACTTTAGGAAGTCCGCCTGCAGGTTGATGAATATCGCCGATATGCAGGGTACATAAACCTCTGCCCACCGAAAAACCAAGCTCATCTCTCTCTGAGTGGCTTGACTCTTGGTTCCCCCTTGGTGGTTCACATATATGCCACTGCTGTGGCATTGTCTGAATGAATTTTCACCGAGGACCCCTGTAATCTGGATGTCTATGCCAGGAGGGCTAGCCGAGCCGCTCTGACCTCCCAGACATTGACGGGCAGCTGCCTCTCCGCCTCTGCCCATGTTCCTTGGCGAGTGAACCCGTTCAAGACCGCTCTCCAGCCTTCCAGACCACTGGGCAGAAAGACTCACCTTCAGAAAGTTCTGAGGGTTTAACCATCAGCATAGACTTCTGCCGGACCTTTAATGACAGCGTCAAAGGAAACTCCAAGGCCTTTGCTCCCTTGCTCCAAGCTGCTAGAATTGCTGTCTGTAGGACGCGAGTGTGGAAGCGTGCGGTACCGCCTCGAACATGGCCATTAGTTTGCCTAGTAATCGCATACATAGGCGAATAGTTGGTTCTCTTTTGCTTAGAACCAACTGAATCAATTTTTTGATAGCCTCGACCTTTACCAGGGGCAGGAACACCTTTTGTGGTGTCAGAAGTGGGATCTGAACCCATGCCTCCAGCCGAGACTGCGACCTGAACGCAGCGCCTTAGACCGCTCGGCCATCCTGACCGTGTTCTGTGTCTAATCTCATGCCGAGATATTCCAACTGCTTTGTAGGTTGAAATGCTGATTTTTCCCCGGTTTAGGACCCAGCCGAACATCTCGAGGTACTGAACCATGAGGGCTACTGCGCATTCCAGCCAAGGAAGCGAGTGATTTATGATTAAGTGGTCGTCCAGGTATGCTAGGACCGAGACCCCTTGGATCCTTAGATTGACTAGAATTGGAGCTAGGACCTTCGTGAATACCCGGGGGCCGTAACCAGCCCGAAGGGGAGCGCCACGAATTGGAAGTGACGCTGTATCACTGTGAAGCGTAAAAAAATCTTTGATGTGGCTGAAAGATTGGTACATGAAGGTAACCAACCTTTATGTCTATAGAAGCCAGAAAGTCGTCCTTCTGGAGTGTGGCGGCTGCTGACCGAACGGATTTCATCCGGAAAGAGCGAACCCTTAGGTCAGCATTTAAACCTTTAGGTCCAAAATTGGTCTGACATCGCCGATGGGCTTTGGAATGACAAACAGATCGGAATAGAAACCTAGCCCCTGTTCTTGGGCTGGTACCTCTACCATTATGCCCTGGTAAGCAGATGTCCAATGCCGCCCGCATTGAGGCCTTCCTTGTGGAGGAACCTTAGAAATTCTAATCTGTAGCCTGTGGCCACAGATGATCGGACCCCCTCTGTCGGGGCCTTCGTACCGGGAGACACCGGCCTCCTCCCCCGGGGGGGAGCGGGCCGTGTGCCACGGTCGGGGGGGGGGTCGGGCGCCGTCCGCCTCCCGCGCGGCGGCCGCGGGGGGCCTGGGGAGAGCGGGCGGGCCCGGGGCATCGATACCATGGCCTCTTGCCCCCAGAGGCCTGTCCTTGCGATCCATTGTTAAAAGTTTGATCGCGCAGGAGGCCCGATACTGCCTGGAATTTGAGGGCCCCGGAACAGGGAGGAGCTGCCTTTTAAACGCAGGACCCCGGAACTTCTTTTGACTGGTAAAAGGGGTACTTTTGCCACCTGAAACAGTCTGAATGTATTTATCCAGATCTTTCCATGGAAGGGAAAACCTGCCAGCAGTCTTTTGCATGGGGCTCGGCCGCCCAGTTCTTCAACCATAAGAGCCTTCTCATATGCACTAAAAATAGTGACAAACGAGACGCCTGCTGGATGGAGTCTTTTATAGCCTCTACCGCAAAGCACAGAGCTCTGGGAATATCCAACAACTCCTCTGCCTATTGGGCAGGGATGTCTTTAAGCATCTGTTTTGTCTGGTCCTTTAACGCCTGACAAACTCCAATTGCAGCCACTGCTGGCTGTACCACTGCTCCTGCCGTAGCAAAGGATGCTTGAAAAAGTGTCTCTAAACGTTTATCGACCGGGACCTTAAATATTTGTATGTTTTCCCCCCGGGCCAGTTAATGATTTATTCACACATGAGATGGCTGCGTCCACAGTTGGGAGCGCCCATTTCTTAGAAAAATTTCTCTTCCATAGGGTAAATAACAGAAACCTTCCAGGCGGTCTCCCATCCAGGCACTAACCAGGCCCGACCCTGCTTAGCCTCCGAGATCAGACGAGATCGGGCGCTTTCAGGGTGATGTGGCCGTAGGCTTTAGGCGGCAGAAAAAATTCTGTCCGGTCGTCCCAATCCTGGAAAAACCAATTCCTCTAACAGAGGATGGACCGGAAAAGCTGCGTTGCTTAAAGGCGCTTTAAAAGAACCCAAAGAGGATACTGCAGGAACCTGAGGCTCTGGAAATGGCAAATTAAATGCCGAGCGGACCATGTCTGTCAAAGACTGGACCCACAGACTCTCCATCTGGGAGGCTGAAAACGATTCTTCAGTGGTAGATCCTTCCTCTAGGTTCTGGTCCAACCGATCCTCCTGAAATTCTAATTCCTCCGGAGAGAGAATCTCAGCATCCGAGGATACACCTTTTGGCGATGGGGATCTAGTCCGCTTCTTGCCAGAAAAAGAGCCAGCGATCATAGCTGTTAACTTTTTTCTCTAGCCCCCCTAGGGTGACGGCTAGCATCTCCTCTGTGATAAAACAGGGTTGGGCCGATCTGGGCCAGCCTCAGCACCAGACCCCCTTAATGGCTTATCCAAGGTGACCCCTATAGGAATAACCTGTGACGAAAGTATTGGCATATCATCAGAACCAGAGGAGGAACCCCTTTGTCTTTGCCCTTTTTTTTTTTGTGTTTTGATCCTGAACCTTTGGAAGCCATAATACAAAACCGAGGGACTCCGCCTACAACAACAGACTGTTATAGCCAGGAGTACAAAAAAATAAGGTTTAGGGGACAATAGGATTACTAATTCCCAAAAACGGTGGGGCTCAGTATGTTTTCCTTTATAATATTATTGTTTTTCACAACATACAGCCCCACCCCCAACATGTTTGCCAGCATTCAACCTGTTGCCAAGGGGATTTTTGGCTTAACAAAAAGTATTGGAGCTGACTCCAGCATGTAGTACCCCTTCTCGCCACCGGGAGTCACTGTGCTGCTAGCTCTGCGTCCTCTCTCTTCCAGCTCAGCTTTGAACTGAGCTAAGATCGCGCCTGCTGTGTATAACAGCAATTGAAGGCACGCCCACTCTACACTGCAGTCACGCTCCCCGCCTCCCCCCCCCCCCCTCCCGAACGGCGCGAACATTTATCTATATGCATGCGCGCGTGCGCGCGCGACTGTCGGGGGAGTTGAGCCCAGGAGGAGACGCACCCTGGAGCCCAGGAATGCAGGCTGGAGGACGCATCAGGCGGCACATTTGAAACCCGGCTAGGTAAGGCTTAAAACAGGCCCCTAAGGAGTCCCTTTAGCCTAGAGACAGATCTCTTCTTCTTTTTTTTTTAAAAGACCTTCAACCAGCGAGCAGCAGGTAGCTAGCAAACATACATAGATAGGTAGGGGGATCAAGTGATGGGGGGGGGGGGGAACATTTCAGGCCATCCTGTCCATCAGACATAGTGACCATGGTGCCAATGCAGAGCATACTCAGGCTACCCCCCTTAAGATCTCCCCTGGAAAGCCTGCTGTCGAACCAAGTCCCGCAGGCTCCCCTCTTACCTGCTCCATGCCGCAGGACGTTTGCAAAACGGTCCAATCTTCTCCCATCTCCGTGGGTAGCGTAGTAGACCTTCAGGCACTGGGGTCCTGGAAGGAACCGACTGTCCTGGACCTATACAGCACCCTGGCGGCAAACAGGATTATTTGGTTTAGAAAACTCCAAGTCCTGGGCCCAGGGTCCAGCCCTCTAGAGAGGAGCATTATAGGCAAAACCCCACGGTTTGGGGCCCGGGTACTGTCCACTTTGGCACTGAGGCTCCTTGGACAGATCCGGTTAGCCCGCCTTAATCCCAAGGATGTGGAGGCAAAGCTATTCCGTGACCAACACCTAAGACACTGGCGAAAAAACTGAGGTACTTCCTCTATGGGAGGGGGTTATATAGGGAGGGGACTTCCTGTTTGAGATTGCCAGTGTCCACACCTGAAGGTACTCCATATAACCCATATAGTAATGAATATGCTGCTCTGTGTCCCGTGATGTACGAGAAAGAAAAGTAGTATGTCAGACTTAAGAAAGACAACCACTTTGCTATAGACATGGCATTTGTACAAGTTAATACCATACAGAAGAAGAAAAAGGGCTAAGAAAGCATACGCTCAGTTTAGGAAGTATGGCTTCATGTTTAAGGTTGGATACACACCAGAAACGCATGTTTTAATGTGTGTTGCATTATGGATTTCATTAAAATTTAATTGAAGGTAAAAAAAAACAGGTCCACACTCCCAAGCTGCAGCAAAGAAGCGTTTTTTTTTTGTTTTTTTTTTTACAATGCTCTGCATTGTCCTATGCATTGCCCTATTGAAAACAAAGTATTTTTATTTGTACATTTATTTTGCTTCTTCAGAAAATTCTACAAAATGCATCAGAATGTGTTTGGTCTGAACAGAGCCTCAAGGTTGAGTGGAAAAAAAAGAGGTTGAGCAGTTCCATCAGTATACAGCTTATCATGCAGCTGTGGAGAATAGGGAGCCAAATGAAATCTAAAGGGAAGTCAAAGGTTAGTTAATTAGATACCAATAAAACTAGATGTAGGTGAACTGACAAATGTAGTAAGACAGAAAATAAGCATGCTACAAAAAAAAACCTATGTAGGCTAAACAGGATGAAGTCAAGTCTGATGAGTTCCCTATGAACAGACAAAAATAAAGCAGTAGTTTTTCCCAGGTTTTTACTATTCAAATTTTTCCCCCAAATCCAACTTTTACCATTTACCTTCCTTCTTCCCAAGTGGATCTCATTCGTTGGTGGCAAACCTAGATTCATACTGGTCCCTGTGCAGTGCAGAGTAGATGTAAATGTGCTCATATAGTTTCTCTTTCAGAACACACCAAATCACTATGCATAGATGTATACCAGCCACCAGGGATGGTGGGCCGGTCGGAGGTCCGCGATGATCTACCTGTCAATCGCCGACAGCTGGTGCCTGATGGGTAAATCGAGATTTAGCGAGCATGCAGAGTAGCGCAGGAAGCGTGTGTAATATGTTCTCTCTCCTGTCACGGCACTCACGCTGCTCCCTGGCGGCCCCTCCTCTCTTCTCGTCCATCCCTATTTGCTTGTGACATCATCTGGAATGGACAAGAAGAGAGGAGGGGCTGCCGGGGAGTCGAGTGAGTGCCGTGACAGGAGAGAGAACATATTACACACGCTTCCTGCGCTACACTGCATGCTGACTGGTAAACGATGTGCACCATAATGTGCCCTGTGCCCTGATGTGCCATGTGCCCTGATGTGCCAAGTGCCCTGATGTGCCATGTGCACTGATGTGCTATGTGCCCTGTGCCCAGATGTGCTGTGCCTCAATGTGGTATGCCTCAATGTGCTGTGCCTCAATGTGTTTTCCCCCCGATGTGCTGTGATGGGCCCTGATGTGATGTGCCCTGTACGTGTTGTGCCCAGATGTGCCCTGTACCCTGATGTGCTGTGCCCTGATGTGCTGAGCTCTGTGTTGTGCACTGGGTCGGTCTGGATGAAGTCCAGGGCCACATTTTTGTCACAGTCCAGCCCTGCCAGCCACTACGAAAACAATGGGATTTCTACTTAACCACTTAAGACCCGGACCAATATGCTGGCAAATGACCCAAGGGGTTTTTGCGATTCGGCACTGCGTCGCTTTAACAGACAATTGCGCGGTCGTGCGACGTGGCTCCCAAACAAAATTTGCGTCCTTTTTTTCCCACAAATAGAGCTTTCTTTTGGTGGTATTTGATCACCTCTGCGGTTTTTATTTTTTGCGCTATAAACAAAAATAGAGCGACAATTTAAAAAAAAATGCAATATTTTTTACTTTTTGCTATAATAAATATCCCCCAAAAATATATAAAAAAACATTTTTTTTCCTCAGTTTAGGCCGATACGTATTCTTCTACATATTTTTGGTAAAAAAAATCGCAATAAGCGTTTATCGGTTGGTTTTCGCAAAATTTATAGCGTTTACAAAATAAGGGATATTTTTATTGCATTTTTATTAATTATTTATTTTTTACTACTAATAGCGGCGATCAGCGATTTTTTTTCGTGACTGCGACAATATGGCGGACACTTCGGACAATTTTGACACATTTTTGGGACAATTGTCATTTTCACAGCAAAAAATGCATTTAAATTGCATTGTTTACTGTAGAAATGACAGTTGCAGTTTGGGAGTTAACCACAGGTGGCGCTGTAGGGAATGTGTGCCCTAATGTGTGTGTTTACAACTGTAGGGGGGTGTGGCTGTAGGTGTGACGTCATCGATCGCGTCCCCCTATTACAGGGATGACGCGATCGATGCTCCGGCCACAGAGAAGCACGGGGAAGCCGTGTGTACACACGGCTCTCCCCGTTCTTCCGCTCCAGGGACGGATCGCCGCACTGCAGCGGCGATCGGGTCCGCGAATCCCGCGGACCCGGTCCTGGAGCTTCGGACCGGGTCGCGGGCGCGCGCCCGCGGGCGCGCGCCCGTGACCTACGGCTGGGTACTAAAACCAACGTATATATACGTTGATGTGCCCAGCCGTGCCATTCTGCCGACGTAAATGTGCAGTAGGCGGTCCTTAAGTGGTTAAAACTGCATTTTCATGCAGCAAAATGCATGAGTTTTGCTGTAGAAAAACAGGCAAGTGTAAACAGAAAATTAAAATTAAGATGGTTTGGTAACTGAGAAACTGAGTCAGAGCAACAGACTGAACCCAATTACAGTGTCTTGAAAAAGTATTCATACCCCTTGACATTTTTCACAATTTTTCAAGTTACAACCAAAAACGTAAATGTATTTTATTGGGATTCATGTGATAGACCAACACAAAGTGGCACATAATTGTGAGGTGGGAGGAAAATGATAAATGATTTAAATTTTTTTTTTACACATAAATATGTGGCATGCGTTTGTATTCAGCCCCCTGAGTCAATACCTTGTAGAACCACCTTTCGCTGCAATTACATCTGCAATTATCTTTGGGTATGTCTCTATCAGCTTTGCACATCTAGAGAGTGACATGTTTGCCAATTCTTCTTGAGCAAAATAGCTCAAGCTCTGTCAGATTGGATGGAGAGCGTCTGTGAACAGCAATTTTCAAGTCTTGCCACAGATTTTTCATTGGGCCAGATTCAGGTAGAGTAACTCTGGAGTATCAGTGATACTCCAGCCTAACTCTCACTTTGAGCCGGCGTTTCTGTTTTCAGTAAGCAGAAAACAAGAAACGCCGGGTTGGAGTTCCTATACGAGCTGCAATTTTAAAAATGGCGCTGGGGGCGTTCCCGCTGATTAACGCCGAGAATATGTTAATCAGCGAGAATCGGCAATTCACGATCGTATTCGGGCCAGACGCAGTGACTTTCCGACGTTTCCGTAAGAGATACGCGGCGTAAAGATAAAGCAGCCCCCTTGTGGAGTATCCTATGTTAAGTATGGCCGTCGTCATCGCGTCGAAAAAAAAAAAATTTGAGTCGTTTGCGTAAAACGTCCGTGAATGGGGATTGACGTCATTGACGTTCACTGACAGAATTTGGAGCATGCGCACTGACAGTCGACGCATGCGCAGTACGTTCGCCGCGGGATCGCGCCTAGTTGTAATAATACACGCCCCCTACCCGCCCAATTTGAATTCCGCCGGCTCATTTTCGCTACGCCGCCGCAACTTTAGGAGCAAGTGCTATGTGAATAACAGTACTTGCTCCTAAAGTTTCGTCGGAGTAACATAAATGAGAAACGTTACTCCAACATAAAGATTCGCCCATCTACCTGAATCTGGCCCATTGAATTTAGGTCTGGACTTTGACTGGGCCATTCTAACACATGAATATGATTTGGCCTAAACCATTCCATTGTAGCTTTGGCTGTATTTTTAGGGCCATTGTCCTGCTGGAAGAAGAACATCCACCTAATCTCAAGTCTTTTGCAGACTTTAACAGGTTTTCTTCTAAAATTGCCCTGTATTTGGCTCTATCCTTCTTCCCATCAACTCTGGCCAGCTTCCCTGTCCCTGCTCTCCATGTTTCACGGTGGGGATGGTGTGTTCAGGGTGATGTGCAGTGTTAGTTTTCCGCCACACATAACGTTTTGCTTTTAGGCCAAAAAATGTAATTTTCGCCTCATCTGACCAGAGCACCTTCTTCCACATGTTTGCTGTGTCCCTCACATGGCTTCTGGCAAACTGCAAACGGGACTTCTTATGTCTTTTTTTCAACAATGGTTTTCTTCCTGCCACTCTTCCATAAAGGCCACATTTGTGCAGTACATGACTAATAGTTGTCCTGTCCTGTGGACAGATTCTTCCACCTGAGCTGTGGATCTCTGCAACTCCTCCAGAGTTACTCAAGCTTCTGGGTTTTTTGGAAATGCTGAGGGACTGGGTATTTATATCTTAGATTGATGATACCACATTTGTGCTCGCTTATCCTAACTCTTAATGGGCGAGATGTATGACCCACATACAAACGACCACATGGGCAAATGATGCCGTATACAACGTAAGCTGTTCCACAGTTATAGTTTATTTGGTCCGGACCAAAGTTTGGATATGACAATACCTGTTCACCTGTGCACCATGTGCCTCTGAATAAAGAATATTTATAATAGAATCCTCTTCTGAGCCAGCTTTAGAGGGCAAGTGTACCTCATTATTTGCTCCCTTATCAGTACTAGGATCAGTAGTGGCTTCTTTGAGTGCATAGTATCTTTCGATAGTAAGTTTCCGTATATATATTTGTTGAGATCTATAAACAGCTCAAATAAGTTAGGTGTACGGGGAGGAGCAAAATTCAGACCTTTCCTAAGGAGATCTAGTTCTGTATCTGAAAAGACAGAGCTGGAAACATTTTAGATTTTAATAGTAGAGTGGGTGGTTTCTAGAGTCTGCCTCTTTTTACATCTCTCTCTAGTGGGGTGAGTGGCGAAGGGTTCAAAATCTCATTGTCTGTTGCAAGAAACCAGTCGCATGCATTGCTCACGTGTGATTTTGGCCCATTCTTCCACACAAACAATCTTCAAATCCTGAAGGCTGCGTGTGCCTCTTCTATGAACTCGCATCTTTACTTCTTTCTATAGATTTTCTATTTGATTCGTTGGGTGATTGGCTGCGCCATTCTAGCAACTTTATTTTCTCTTTGAAACCAATTGAGATTTTCTGTGGCTTTGGATTTAGGATCATTGTCTTGCTGAAATGTCCACCCTCATGTCATCTTCATCATCCTGGTAGATGGCAGAAGATTTTTATCAAGAATGTCTTGGTACATTTTTCCATTAATCCTTCCTTAAAGGGGTGTTCCACCCAAAAAAACTACCTTTTTTCAATCCACTCCTCACCCCCATACATGCCACATTTGGCATGTAATTTTTTTGGGGGGGGAGTGGGGGCTCAGTAGGAGTGGGACTTCCTGTCCCACTTCCTGCTTCCGCCGAGGGGCTGGTTAGGCATAAGCTTAATCGCCTACACCAGCCCCCTCCCTGTAGGCGATCACATGGCACTGAAGTCCCATGCGATCGCCTTCCAATCAGCGGCGAGCCGCGCCGCGCACGCATGCGCAGTACGGCTCGCGATGCGCAGTGGGTGCCCGGCCGTGAAGCCGAAGGCTGTCACGGCTGGTGCCCACAGTGGAGATGGAGACGCCGGCTGGGGAGGGGGGGAGAGGAGCGGAGCCCCGGTCGGCGCGTCGCTGGAACGCAGGACCAGGTAAGTGAGTGTTTATTAAAAGCCAGCAGCTACACTTTTTGTAGCTGCTGACTTTTAATAAACAAAATTTTGGCTGGAACACCCCTTTAAATAATATGAAGTTTGTCAGTACCGTATTCCGAAAAACAGCCCCACACTATGATGTTCCAACCTCCAAACTTCACTGTTGGTATGGTGTTTTGGGGTCATGTGCAGTGCCATTTTTTTGGGGGGGAGGGATTATTTTTATGATGTGCAGGGCCATTTGACCTCCAAACATGGGGTATATTATGGCATCCAAAGAGTTCAGTTTTGGTCTCATCTGACCAGACTATATTCTCCCATCTGACCAGACTATATTCTCCCAGTATTTCACAGGATTGTCTAAATGTTGTGCAGAAAACTTTAAACAAGCTTCAACATACTTTTTCTTCAGCAATGGGGTCTTGCACGGTGAGCATGCATACAGGCCATGGCGATTGAGTGTGTTACTTATTGTTCACTTTGATACAATTGTACCTGCTAATTCCAGGTCTTTCTGAAACGCTCTACAAGTGGTCCTTGGTTCTTGGACAACTCTTCTGATAATTGTTTTTACCCCTCTGTCAGAAATCTTACGAAGAGCCCCTGGTCGTGACTGGTTTATGGTGAAATTATGTTCTTTCTACTTCCAGCAGTGCTCACTGGGACATTCAGAAGTTTAGAAATCTTTCTGTAATCAATGCCATCAGTACGTTTTGCAACAATAGGGTTGCGAAGGTCTTGAGCGAGCTCAGTGCTTGAGATGTTTCTTGTGTGAAACCTTGGTAAACGAGACACCTTTTTGTAGGCCATCAGTTGTGACTGAACCAGCTGATATTAACCAATTGCCGATTGCCTACTGCATATTTACTGCGGCAGGTCGGATCTAAATATGCGGTAGGCAATCGTCAATGACCACTGGGTGTGCAGCGTGTGCTTTCGTGCTAATTGGACACAGGGAATGCCAATCAGCGGGACCGATGCCATTCTAAGGCTGCGTACACACGATCGGTCCATCCGATGAGAACGGTCCGACAGATCCTTTTCATCGCTTCACCGATGAAGCTGACTGATGGACTGATGTGCCAACACACCATCAGTTCATGAACCGATCGTGTCAGAACGCAGAGACGTAAAACACAATGACGTGATGAAAAAACGAAGTTCAATGCTTCCAAGCATGCGTTGACTTGATTCTGAGCATACGTGGATTATTAACCGATGCTCGTGCGTACTAACGATCGGTTTTGACCTATCGGTTAGCCGTCCATCAATTGAATTTTAAAGCAAGCCATCTGTTTTTTGACCAAAGGATAACAGACCGATGGGGCCTACACATGATCGGTTTGGAACGATGAAAACTAACCTCAGTCCGTTTTCATCGAGCCTTAACAGGGATGAAGATGGAAATCTTCTGTTCCTGCTAAGCAGAAACACCCATCTCTGTCTTCATCCAGTCAGAGCAACCCCCACACAATTAGCAAGCACCCCCTAGGATTACACTTAACCCTTTGATCGCTCCAGATGTTAACCCCTTCCCTACCAGTGTCATTAGTTCAGTTACAGTGCATATTTTTAGCACTTATCACTGTATTAGTGTAATTGGTTCCCCAAAAAAAAGGTTAAAAGTGTCAGGTGTCCGATTTGTCGCTGCAATGTAGCAGTCCCGCTAAAAAACGTTGATCGCCGCTATTACTAGTAAAAAAATAAATAAATACAAATTCCATAAAAATATCCCAACATTTGTAGACGCTATAACTTGTGCGCAAACCAATCAATATACACTTACCTGGTGACTGTCCTGTGCTCTACCCTGGTGACACCCCTGTGCCCTGACCTGATGACTTCACTATGATCTGACCTGGTGACTGCCCTGTGCTCTGACCTGATGACTCGCCAATGCCCTGACATGGTGACTCCCCTGTGCTCTGACCTGGTGACTCCCCTGTGCCCTGATCTGGTGACACTCCTGTGCCCACGACCTGGTGACTCCCATGTGCCCTGACCTGGAGACACTCCTGTGCCCACGACCTGGTGATTCCCCTGTGCCCACAACCTGGTGACACCCCTATGCTCTGATCTGGTGACTCCCCTGTGCCCCAATCTGGTGACACCCCTATGCCCTGAAATGAAGACCACTCTGTGCTCTGATCTGGTGACTTCCCTGTGCCCTGACCTGGTGACACCCCTGTGCTCTGATCTGGTGACTCCCCTGTGCCCCAATCTGGTCACACCCTTATTCCCTGACATGGTGACCCTCCTGTGCTCTGAGCTGGTGACTCCCAAGTGCCCTGACCTGGTGACTCCCCTGTTCCCTAACCTGGTGACTCCCCTGTGCTCTGACATGGTGACACAATGTATTGTGGTAAGGTAAGGAGAATGCATGAAATCAGCAGCCTTGTGCTGACCCTATAAATAAATGACAGGGTCGGAAATGAATTCCTGTCAACAGTACAGTGAAGGTAGAAGAAACAGTTCCCTGCATAATATGTAAATATTGAAGGCATGTATTAAGAATGCCAGGTCTAAAATATCCGATTATTATCATCACAAAGGCTTCACCATTTGACCGTTTCCATTATGTTTAATTATCATAACCCCCACATCTTTGTTGCAGATTCATTCTTCACAATTACACTTCAAATTCTACAGGACTTTTATGACCATCCTAGAGCTGATAATGAGTGCTTCTGATGTAAAAATGTGCTTATCGCACAGACATTTTCCAAAAAGTTTTCATTGAGAACAGGAAATGAGCAGCTGTGCAACTTGGCTCATAAAATTGAGTACAAGGGCAACAACACAGACAGGTTTCTAATTACCTCATCCTTAACCACTTGCCGACCGCATTACTTATACGACCGCATACCTAGATTCCAGGTAGCAGGTGCGCAGGTGCCCTGGCTGTGCTGTGATTAGCCAATGAATGTCAGCCGACACCCCCTGTTCGGCAAAGAGAGACTCAAAACAGAGCACTGCCTATGTAAACAAGGCAGAGCTTTGTTCTGACAGCAGGGGTGTGATGGCTTTTCTTTCCCTGTAAAGCAGGGAATAAAATCCACGACATCCCTTAGTAAAAACAGCACATGGTAAACACAAAAACACTGGTTAGGCACACATTTAACCCTTTGATCGCCCTAGAAGTTTAACTCTTTCCCAGACTGTGTCATTAGTACAGTGACAGTGCATATTTTTAGCACTTATTACTGTTGTATTAACAAAAGAGGGCAAGGGAAGAGAGGTTCCAAGCAGCCACTGGTGTAGCACAATATACACTCACAATGGGTAACAGGCAGTGGGATGCAAGGGGAAGTCTCTTGGAAGTTGTCCAGGGAAATCTGAAGCCGATAATGCAAAGAACTGCTAAAGCAGCAAAGCCGCGGCTCGGATGTTCTTATCAGTGGGGGCCACAGAGAGAGGCAAGGCATGCCTCCTTCATTAGCCTCCTTTTTTCTAATGTATTAGTGTCACTGGTTCCCACAAAGTGTCAAAAGTGTCAGTTAGTGCCAGATTGTCCACCGCAATATCGCAGTCCCATTATAAATCGCAAATCACTGCCATTACCAGTATAAAAAATAAAGAATAAAAATTCCAGTATATATACCATAGTTTGTATACGATATAATTTTTGTGCAAACCAATCAATAAATGCTTATTGGGATTCTTTTTTATCAAAAACATGTAGTATAATATGTAAGACAAGGAAAGAGATGGGACTATAACAGTGTTTAATCACATGATATCATAACAATGGAAACCCAGAAACAGTAGGTAGAAGTTGCATATTGTTTATTTTTAATTATACAAAAATATATTAAAAATGAGCAATCAATCACTGAAGGCCGTTTAATGTGGAATGAATCCCAAATAGAGGTTACACTTGAGGTTTGCTGGAGGTTGAGTGATCGAACATATGTTATCCCGACATGTTTCGCCATGTTTTCATTAGGGGACTTATGTGTCAACCATAGATAGAAAGAGCAACTATACAGACATAAAATAAAAAATAATAGATAAATATAAATCAAACAACAATATGAAAATATATAAATATCACAAGAATTACATTGTTGACGAATCCACCAAGGAGCAGGAGGACTTACCACCAGAGACCCTATTTCCCCGTATGTAGGTGGAAACACTAAGGGGACAGAGGGGAGGCAACCACAGCGGGAAATGCCACAGACCAAAGGCACTTAAGTGGCCATAGTGGGTACTCAAATGACCTGGCTATCAAAAGAGAAAGAAAAAGGAAAAAAATAAAAAAAATAGAACCTAAAAGTACCGTTACAAAGAATATATTTAGCTTAAGCAAAGAATAGCAACCAAAAAAGGGTTGCATGGGAAATATATCTTAACACTATCAAAAAATTCCTTATAGAAGTACTTACTTAAAATAAAAAGTTTCAAATATGACACATTGCAATGATTTTTGCATATTGTGATTGGTATACTTAGACCTGTTGCTGTTTGTTGCATTATGTTCACCTAAATTAGTGTAAAGAAGGCACACACGCACCCCTGACTGTCAGTTCACATACAATGCCAGGGTAACACAAGACTTTGGAATCATACCTAGCTGCAGGTTATTATGGAAAGGTTATCCATAGATTTGGTTTCCCATTACCTTCTTTTTCTAAATTAGCACATGCATATGTTTCATGTAGGGATTTAGGTGCCATATGGCTTATCAGTTCAAAAAGGGGGGTATTCATTTTTATTCTTTTTTTTTCTAAGGAGCTCAAAATGGCTTGTTTGGCAACTTTATATATTTCTTCACAACTAAAGTAGTGTTACCCTTTCAGTTTATAACTGTTCTGTTGAACCAGTTAATAAAATAAAAGTCTCTTCTCTAACAAAACTCTTGGGTCTCAACTGCTATCAATAGTATCACTATCCCAATTCCTATACACCATATTAGGGATGAGCCAAACACCCCCCTGGTTTGGTTCGCAGCAGAACATGCGAACAGCCAGAAAGTTTGTATGAAGGAGCGAACACCGTTAAAGTGCTAATTTTAAAGGCTTATATGCAAGTTATTGTCATAAAAAGTTTTTGTGGACCCGGGTCCTGCCCCAGGGGACATGTATCAATGCAAAAAAAGTTTAACATTTTTTTTTTTTTTAGGGAGCAGTGATTTTAATAATGCTTAAAGTGAGACAATAAAAATGAAATAGTTCTTTAAATATCATATCTTGGGGGTATCTATAGTATGCCTGTAAAGTGGAGCAGTTCCCGTGTTTAGAACAATATCACAGCAAAATTACATTTCTAAAGTAAAATAAGCCATTTAAAACTGCGTGCGACATGTCATGTCAGGTCCCGGCAATATAGATGAAAATCATTGCGAAAAATCGCATGCCCCCCCCCCCCAGTCCATTACCAGGCCCTTTGGGTCTGGTATGGATATTAAGAGGAGCCACGCACCCAAATTTTAAAGAAAATGGCGTGGGGGTCCTCCAGGCCCCCAGATACTATATACTCTGAACAGCAGTATATAAAATATACGGCCTGCCCTATATACTCTGCAGAACGTTGGGCCTTAGGTGTTGGTGGTACCAGAACACTGTAAGCCCTCACAGGTACTCTTGTTGGGTGCAGGAATGTGCCCTGCTGTGAAATATTGGATCAAAAACTGTAAGTACATGCCCCTGTTGAACAGGGGCAGAAAAATTGGTCCTTTGGTGGTGGTGGTGGTGGTGGAGCCTTAACACTGTAACCACTCACAGATACCCTTGTTGAGTGCAGGAACGGGCCCTGCTGTGAAACATTATACCAAGAATTGTAATTATATCTCAGACAGGAGGCTCATATCTTGCATTAATCTTTCTTTTTAATGCTCATAGCAGAACATTTTTCATATAAAACAAACTAAAACTTTTTCAACATGAAATGATGGAAGAAACTACATTTCCCATCAGTCCCAGTGTCCGTGTAACTCCCACCCCCTTAGGTGGTCTCAACCTATAAATAGGACTGTCCTAATGTGTAACTTCCTCTTTCTTTCTGCTCATGGCAGAGATAAGTATATTTTATTTTCCCTCATTTGAATTATATTTGTTTTTTGTTGGAAAGATAGCAATGGTGATTTAACCGTTTAAATTGTGCTTTATTATGTTTCTTTTCTAATTCTTTTATTATTTCTATACTGTTTGCTTTATTTTATGTCTAAAAGACTTCACTGTCTGTCACACTATTTTCCTGTGCTGGTGTTTTTCGCCGCTAGTCGGCAGTGGGAATTCTGCCTCACAGCCTCTTTCGGCTGTGTTTCTTCACTTGACACATGACGCTGTCCCTTCGTTTTCCTTTCCCTGTCACAAACTAGTTTCGCGGGCGGTCGGCATAGGGGGAGTGTCGATTTGAACACGCGCTCTCATTCCCTCAGCGAGCCATCCAATCAACGGCTCTGGCTTGTAATCTCGCGAGATTTTCGCTGCGCCTCAGCCTGTACTCACGTCTCCCTCACCGCAACGCTAGTCTGTTGCTGAGCGGTGAGGGGAACGGTCTGTTTGTAGGGATAGAAAAAATTTTCTCTTCTTTGGTCGGTTTAGATTCTTACATTAACTAAACTATTGAACATTCCGGTCTCAGAGCGGAGCACTAGAATTATTTTAGTGGTCTGCAAGAAATTAGTTATTTTTTGTAATATAAATCATACCCTATAATCCTCTGTTATCATGGCTGAAAAAACAGATATGCCAGTAAATACCTCTTCAGGTTTAACCTCTGAGAACCCGCAACTGTTGTCTGTTGCACAAATACAGGAACTTATCAGCAGTTCCATACAAGCAGCCCTGGTTTCTCATACCAATCCTCCTGTTACCCATACTGAGGTGGTAAAAAAGGGCAAAGTCCCTTACAAGCGTAAACATTTGAATGCTTGTCTCGACTCCCCGGCAGGGGAAGTAAAATTTATGCTTGATGCAGGTCCCCCTACGGCCTGCCGCCCTAGCCATGCTGAAACCGAACGACCCTTGATAATCAAGGAGTTTTCTAAGAAAAAATTTAAATCTGTCCACCGGACTAAACCGGATTCCTTTAATGAGGACTCAGAGGACAATGTTTCAGAAGGATCACTGATCGATGCTTCAGAGGACTCTGATCCTGATATAGAGGAGGCTGGGCAAATGAATACTGATAATGGGGTCACTCCAGACTTATCAGCAGAAACGATTTTAGACTCGCTAGGCGAGCCATTGTTTAATCCAGAGTGTATTTCACACCCCAGATCCGGGGACTGGTCTCCCCTCCCACACGTATCCCAGTATGTGGAACACTGGTTACGGAAAAGTTTGGACAGAACAAATAGGAATAAACTTAAGGCAGAATGTCCCAGACCTGTTATTCCAAACAAGGTGGCTACCACACCTGAGATCGACCCAGTACTACTCAAGTACCTAACTAAATCTGGCAAACACGCCAAGAAGGGCATCGAACGCTCATTTAAGCTAATTCAAGACCGTGTTCTGGATCTTTCAGACCCCTTAACTAAAATCCTCAATCTCTCGGAGCAAGCAGCTTCCACTGAGGGACCAGTAGATTTAGTACAAATTCGAGGGTGGGCACAACGTGCCATTTGTCTGTTGGGTTCCGCCAACACGGCCTGCGCCGTAGAACGCCGCAGGTCGATTCTAATGAAATTAGACCCACAACTCTCTCATTTGGCAGAGTCGGAACCGGGTCCATCAGCAGAGGGCCTACTTTTCGGGGATGACCTAATGAAAAATATTAATCGGTTTGTTGGCCTGTTTAACAGCTTAGACAAAGCCCAAACCTCTTTGAAGAGATCAAACTTGGGGTCCAAGGTTTTTGGCAGGACCGGCAGAGGGAGAGGCCGATCTGCCGGTCGAAACAACTATTACAGGGCCTATCCTAGAACAACCGTTCAACCTTATTCACCCATGCAGCAACAATACTCAGTACCGGTGGCACAACCTGCACCATTTTTTCCCCCCAGAGGACGTCCATGGAGAGGACGCGGAAGTAGAGGCTTCCCTAGGTCACGGCCATCCACTGGTAAGTCTACCAATGAATTATGTTTCTCATGTACCGATAGGAGGCAGACTGAGACATTTTATCCACGTCTGGCACACGATTACAGCAGATGTTTGGATACTAACGGCAGTAACAGGTTATCAAATAGATTTCACCTCTCTCCCAATCATGTCGATCCAACCGCACATGATCCGGTTTTCGGATCAAGATGTACATCTCATAGACAAGGAAATACAAGATCTGGTGTCAAAATCAGCTGTAATAGAAGTAGATCCTCTTTCCCCCGGGTTTGTCAGCAACCTGTTTTTAGTAAAGAAGAAAGACGGGGGCTATCGCCCGATTATAAATTTAAAGGAACTGAACCAATACGTGACTTATCGTCACTTCAAGATGGAGGGGACTCACTTGTTGAGAGATCTACTCTCCCAAGGAGACTGGCTGGTCAAAATAGACCTGAAGGATGCTTACCTGACGATTCCAATACATCATTCTTCCCAGAAATTTCTAAGGTTTCAATGGAGAGATCATATGTGGCAATTTACCTGCCTGCCCTTCGGCCTTTCTTCGGCCCCATGGTGCTTCACCAAAATAATGAAGCCAGTAGTAGCCGCTTTACGGTGCCGAGGAGTACGTCTCATCATATACTTAGACGACCTCTTGATCATGGCTCACTCAAAAGCACAAGCCGAATTACACAAGGTTTGGTCGGTGTCACTATTGGAGAACTTGGGTTTCCTCATCAACCACAAGAAATCCGTATTGACTCCAACTCAGGAGTTGGAATTCTTGGGTTTCACAGTAGACACCAGACAAGCGGTTCTACGCTTACCCCAATCCAAACTGTCGCTGATTCGGAAAGAAATCAGAACAGTTTTGCGCAAGGGTCAGGTATCACTGAGGACCCTGGCACGCATAGTTGGACTACTGTCAGCCTCCATCCAAGCAATTTTCCCAGCTCCCCTACATTACCGAGCGTTACAACGCCTCATAGCCCTGCACTTGAGACAAGGTCTCCGTTATTCAGACAAAGTCTTCCTCTGTTCGGAATCAGAAGGGGAATTGCGATGGTGGCTCCATCATGCCATAGAATTTTAACGGCAAGACAATTTTCAATTCTCGCCCAGATATCATCCTAGAATCCGATGCGAGCCGTCGAGGCTGGGGGGCTCGTTGTGGACAGGCCTCCACAGGAGGGACGTGGTCCGAAGAGGAACTATCCCTTCATATCAATGCACTAGAACTCTTGGCAGCATTCTTTGCCGTCAAGAGTTTCCTCTCTCAGAAGTCCAATTGTTGCGTTCTTTTACGCATGGACAACGTGGCGGCGGTACAATACATCAACCGCCTAGGGGGCACCAAATCCAAAATGCTAGCGGACATCGCATCCGATTTCTGGGATTTCTGTCTTCTCCGAGACATTCTTCCGGTGGCGGAATACATTCCCGGAGTGTCCAATTATGTGGCAGATTGGTATTCCCGTTTCCTGTCAGATGCCACCGACTGGACTTTGGACAGGTCGGTTTTCCTGTCGATACAGGAGCTCTGGGGTCCGTTTCACACGGATCTTTTCGCTTCAAGACTGAATCGGCAACTCCCCCACTTTTACAGTTGGAGGCCAGACCCCGAAGCAGCAGCAGTGGACGCATTTCTTCAGTTGTGGCCAGAGGGGATACATTATGCGTTTCCCCCCTTCACACTGATCACCAGACTTCTTCTACACATAAAGAATCAATATGCGACGGTGGCATTGATCACCCCCTGGTGGCCGACACAACCGTGGTTTCCACTGATTCTGGGCATGTCAATCGACTACCCCAGACTACTCCCCCACTCAACTCATCTATTGACGAATCCGACCAAGGGTCTACATCCGTTACTACTGGAAGACAGACTGCCACTTCTTGCTTGGTTGGTTTCGGGATGCCAGAACCAGATTCAGACTTTTCACAGTCAGCTAGAGACCTCCTCACCTTGGCCTGGGCCCCAGGGACTAGATCGGCATATCGATCCGCCTGGGGGATATGGGTCCGTTGGTGTGATCCACGACAGGTTGATCCCATTCATGCCCCTGTCTCCTCAGTAATAAATTTCCTGGCAGAATCTTACGATCTGGGAAAGTCATACAGTTCCCTCAACGTGTATAGATCGGCCATCTCGGCATACCATTGTCCGGTGGATGCTGTACCTATAGGCAAACATCCTCTTGTGTGTCGCTTATTACGCGGCGTTAAATACAAACGCCCACCCCGCCCACGATACCAATCGACGTGGGACGTATCCAAAGTTCTACTATTGTTTTCCTCCTGGGAAGACAATGACCAATTAACCCTGAAGAACTTGTCTCTCAAACTCACTACTCTACTATGTTTGATTTCTGTTAAACGAATCTCTGATGTAAGAGCTTTGGACATCTCTAGGCGACAATTTTCGCCTGACGGGGTCAAATTTTCTATAGTGCGCAGGACAAAAACCAATTTACGCTCGGTTTTTTATCCTTTCTTTCAAGCACACCCACGCCTCTGTGTGGTCCGTTGTCTACAGACATACGAATCCTTTACTTCGACCCTACGCTCTCCAGCTTTTCCTCAGCTGTTAATCTCGTACGTGCAACCACACCGTCCGGTGTCTTCAGCCACCTTGGCCAGATGGGTAAGAGCAGTGATGGAGATGTCGGGTATAGATATATCTCTCTTTGGCGCACACTCGACCAGAGGTGCGATGGCCACCAAGGTTGTTATGTCAGGGGGCTCATTATCAGATCTGCTATCAGCTGCCGATTGGTCTTCAGAATCGGTTTTTCGCCAATTTTATTTCAGACCGGACGACCATGTTTCCTTATCTGTCCTTCCTTCATAAGACTGTTTATCAAATATTAGGCAAGCATGATCAAATTAGACTGTATTACAGGATATGCTTACTTGTAACATGATGTGCTTCTGTATGTGTAGCTTTGAACTTGCAAGATATGAGCCTCCTGTCTGAGATATAATTCGAGATTTTCCTAGTGAGTGACGGAAAATATTGATTATATGAAGACAGGAGGCGATTATCTTCCCTCCCTACCCACCCTATTACGGTGTTTTTTATTCTCTCTTTTCAGGGTTCTGAATTTCTCTCCAGGTTCATGTGGCCGCTTGATGAGTTGATTCCGGGGTCCCCGTTGGGACGAAATCCTGGCTATAATCTCCCGGTTGGAGTTCTTTCTTAACGACATGGTGTCACCAATTACTTCCTGGACTGTCGTCGACGTCGCTTGGCCGGCTGGCCGAGGAGTCATGACGCGGTGTTTACTTGAGTTATCCTGTTTGGACATTCGCCTCCAGAAAGAGGAAGTTACACATTAGGACAGTCCTATTTATAGGTTGAGACCACCTAAGGGGGTGGGAGTTACACGGACACTGGGACTGATGGGAAATGTAGTTTCTTCCATCATTTCATGTTGAAAAAGTTTTAGTTTGTTTTATATGAAAAATGTTCTGCTATGAGCATTAAAAAGAAAGATTAATGCAAGATAATCGCCTCCTGTCTTCATATAATCAATATTTTCCGTCACTTACTAGGAAAATCTCGAATTACATTACATAGAATTTCCCCGAACGCCCAATAATGTTGGTTCTTAATGTTGGCCAACACCCGATGTTCGAGTCAAACTTATGTTCGACCAGAACATCAAGCTTATCCCTATACTAATCTCTTTGTGCACGGCGGTGGATGATCAGAAGGGGAGCGCATTTTTCAGATCATTCAATTTTCTTATCTCTATACTGTCTATACAGTATGTATAGTGGGTTGTTTTTCTGTTAATTATCTCAACTTTACATGCTGCAAAGAAGGGGATAATGGCATTGCTAGTTCTGTTCTGATGTTAAAATGATCTAGCTGCTCACTTGTAATGTTTAATAACTATCTTTGGCAGTCTGTGAAGTGGTTAAAGGGATACCAATAAATCTTCAACATTATTGCGTTAAATATAATTCTGTGAAAACGTTTCGCTTGTTTTTCCTTGAAGGCATCCCCACTTTTAATCACTATGTAGTAAATCAAAGTTGAAGTAAAGCAAGATTAAACAGTCTCTTTAAACAGAAAGAGGAGAAAGTTTGCTCATTGACTAAAATGAAAAAGATGATATAGAAAATAATTTTGAAGGGAACAGAAAGAAATAGGCTTAGCTGGTACAAAGAGATAAAGAGTTATGGAACTCAATAAAGTCAGTTACTTGTGAACACGGTCCTCTGCTTTTCTTTTATGTAATGTGATAAACATGAAGACTTTTTTCACTCTCTAAAATTTATAGACAGTAGTATACATAGCCAGGTATTCCTGACACAATAACACGTCCCCCTTTACAACTATATAAACTGCTCCTTTAAACATTTTTGCTCTGGAAAGTTTGTAAATTGATTTTGATTAAAGGATGGTTGTGGTTGCAGGATTTTCTGTAAATAGATTATGAATATTGCTTTATCTAAAAGCGTATCCAAACCCAAAAGTAAAAGTGTAATAAACTGCAATTATTCTATGAGGATGCAGTGGCTGTATGAACACAGGCGCAGGTCCTAATTTTATAAGTGTGTGAGGGTGAGTGGCCCTGAATGCACACCATCTGTGTTTGGGGCCATACACCTGCATCCATACGCCGGTCAAATTAGGACCTATGGCTGTGTTTGAATAGCTGCTGCTTCCCCATAGCATAACATAGCCTGCCTGCACACAGCAATAGCCACATTTAACTACATTAATAGCAAGCACTTTTACCCCCTTCCTGCCCAGGTGAACGGTCATGCAACACTGTACCCATAAGAAATGTTTATATTTTTTCACACAAATAGAGCTTTTTTTGTGGTATTTTATCACCACTGTTTTTTTGTTTTTTTGGTTTTGCTAAATAAACTTTTGCAAATAAATAACCTTTCTTCATTTCATATTTTAAAAACACACTGTGACTAGAGCAATATGCTGGGGAAATTATCAGGATTTTTTTTTTACACATTATGATTGCTAATGAATTTCATTGGTAAAGAAACCATTTTTACGGAATGAAACTGATTAATTTAGTGTCTTTTGTTGCGATTAGCTATGATTGCCCCTGTCACATGGTACAGATGGGCTGTGATTGCCCCTGTCTGTACCATATGACCACTGTGACCAATCACAGCTAGCAACATAATTGTATACAATGGATGGCATGAAAGGAAGACATCCATTATTTTCAATTGTGATGTGATCTGCCGTGATTGGTCACAGCGATCACAGGCTAGTGCAGTCATCGGCTGTGTCCAGGATGTAACACAAAAATTTATTTTAGATTCTGAATCACTTTTTACAATTGAAAGTACCCAATTATGAGAGCTGAAAGGCTGTTTTAGATCTAACATACAAGCCACTTTATTGGGTACACCTTGCTAGTACCAGGCTGGACCCCCTTTTGCCTTCAGAACTATCCTAATTCTTTGTGGCATAGATTCAACAAGGTGTTAGAAACATTCCTAAGGCCGCGTACACACGATCAAATCTATCTGCTGAAAACGGTCTGCCAGACTGTTTCAGCAGACAGATTCGATCGTGTGTACGGGCGGACAGACAGATTTGGCCAGCGGACAGATTTTAAAGCATGCTTTAAAATCTGGCTGCTGGGAACCCGTCCGTCCGACATGTCTGCTGGTTAGTACGCTAACCAGCAGACATATCTGCTCGCACATGCGTTGAATGGATTCGACGCATGCGCGGAAGTGTTTTACTTCCTGGTGCGGTGACGTGGCGGCGTCAACGTCACCGCCACGTCACCGCGCTGTCTGCCGGCGGGGATTTTGGTTTGATCGTGTGTACACGATCAAACCAATACATCCCAGTAGACAAATCTGTTCAAATCGGTCTGCCAGACCGATTTGAACAGATGTATTTGGTCGTGTGTACGCGGCCTTAGAGATTTTGGTCCATAGTGACATGATAGCATCACCCAGTTGCTCCAGATTTGTCGGTTGCACATCCATGATGCAAATCACCATCACATCCCAAAGGGGCTCTGTTGGATTGAGATCTGGTGACTGTGGAGGCCATTGGAGTACAATGACCTCATTGTCATGTTCAAGAAACCGGTGGTGAGATGATGTTCAAAGTCACTTTAAGTGGTTGAATACCCTCTGGGGGAAGTTAAACCTACAGGTAAGCCTAGATTAAGGCTTACCTGTAGGTTTTTGCAATATCTCCTAAACCTACACGGTTTAGGAGATATTTGCCAAAAAGAACACACCGATGTCTACGGCGCATGCGCCCCGTAGACATCGGCGCCGGTTTTATGAACAGCGCAGGAGCGGCGATACCCAGAAGTAACCTTCCAGAGAGATGTCTGTGGCCGGAGGGGGAGACGAGGATGGCTTCAGGGGCTTCGATCTAAGGTAAATAATTCATAATCAGCTAGTATGCTAGTCATACTAGCTCATAATGCCTTTGACTTGAAGGTTTTTATTTAAAAATAAATAAATTCTGGGTTTACAATAATTTTAATTCCTCTTTCTTCCCCATTTTGATGCTCAGTTTGAAGTTCAGCAAGAAGTCTTTAATATGTCTAGGTGCCTAAATGCATTGAGTTGCTGCCATGTGATTGGCTGATTGGCAATTTGTGTTACCATGCAATCGAACAGGTGGACCTAATAAAGTGGCCAGTGAGTATATATTGGTAACACCCATAAAGAGTGATGGTAGATTACCTAATGAGTACATGAGCTACTAAATGATCTTTTATTTTGTTTGTTCACACATCAATGTAGTAGCCTTTCTGATTTCATTACATTTTGAACAGCCAATATGATTGAATAGGATATGCATGCCAATTGTTATGATCTATTGCTTGATCCTGAGGCAAATTATGTTTATTGCTCTCTTACTGTAATGTATGATGGGGCTGGGGCATCCTCCCACACATTAGAACCTACGTGTACGGGGATGTCTTTGAGAATAAGTTCATAACATATTGGTCTTTTGTTGACAAGACATAAAATTTAATTACCTGGTATCCTATACTGTTCATTAATACAAATACATAAGCAATATAGCAACATGCTGCACTAGTTAATGGATAGCCAAAGTGTGGAGAGATAACGTGATTGTATCACTCACCTCCTTGTGACAAAGGTGCCATCTCCTGTCACTACAGCAACTGATAGACACGCTGGCGCCCGGTCATCTACACTTCATTTTTCGATGGAAACTGCTATTTCCTAGTAAAAGCATATCTCCTTTCCACTCTGCTGTGAATTACTAGCTTGATAAGAGAAATATGGGAGGGGGATTCCTTTATGACTTTGGCTGCAAGCAGGGTTCAGAGCAATAGATAAGTTAGCTATAAAATGGGGGGGGGGTCATATCTTCTTATCTGCTCCCTCTTCCCTCTTTCAATCCACCTACATCCCATAACCACAGCCTACATAAACACATAAAAGTAAGAGTTTACTCAGCGTTTTATGGTGCTACACAGACAATTACTTTGGTGCCGGGACGGATAGGTGCGAAGGGACACAGGTCAGGGTGGGAAGGTGTGTGTTTAGTGTTTTATTATCCTGTTTTTGTAACACCTGGGGAGCGGGTGTGGGTGAGTCCCTGGGGATAAAGGGCCTTTTCCTCACACACTTCTGATAATGTTCAAGGAAACCTAGATTAACTTAACCCCTTACTAAACTATTACATGTTTCGTCTGTCATGGATAGCGTTGGCTTATAAAATATTAAATCCTCATTTCCCTGAGAAATATGGTAAAGCTGTATTATATTGTTATTAAATTAAACAGCGATACTTGATGTATAGGACATTTTTCCAGCGAAGCACTATACAGTAGCTTCCAGAAAGTTATCAGATCACAATGTTCTTCATATTATTGTACTCCGAATGCACACATTTTTTACAGTATATACCAAGTACATGTCTTATCAAGCTTGGACAACTCTAGTAAAGGGTTACCTTTGTGTGGTCTGAAATCAAGCTCAAGTAACCCATAAAAAGCTTTGTTTTTTATATCCTTTGATGTGTTAGGCCTATTTCTCCACTAAGCACAATCCACTTGTTCAGCAGGAGATCCCCGCTGAGCAGGCGGATGGCAGGTCAGTGTCCACTCCGCTATGCTGAGTGGACACAGACACAGTCCCGCTCTCCTCTATGAGGCAATCGGATGGAAAAATACCACCCGATGCCCGATAAATGGGCAGTAGGACCACCATCCAGGGGCAGACTGACAACTCATGGGGCCCCCGGGCAATAGAAGATTATGGGGCCCCCGGGCTTACAGATGGCCACCAAGCCAGGAGGCAGTACAGAGGCGGGGCAGCTAAAATCTCGGGATTTTCACATCAAAAGCTTGTTGGTTTTGGACATATCAGGGACAGATGTAAAAAAAAAAAATAACACAGATTTTTACATACTGTCCCTGGTTTTACTGAGCCTGGCAACCTAGGAGTATGGGGCCCTCGGGCAGTGCCTGAGAGCCTCAATGATCAGGCCGCCCCTGCCACCATCCATCAGGTTTTGGCGGACAGGATCAGATGGCAGCAGATGTCAGCTGCTCTATAGAATAATCCAGAGGGTCCAATCAGGTCCACCTGAAAAAACTGACAGGCAGACCTGATTGAACAACCCGTGTGAAAGGGGCCTTAGGCTGGCTATACACCTGGCCTGAATGAGAGAAATGCTATAGATTCCTCTAGTCATGCTAAACAGTGTGGATGGTGGAATATCCTTTGCCAACTACTGTATTCTGCACCTAGAATCAATGGTTGTACGAATAAACGAACAGTAACTGCATCCAATTAGATGCATTTACTATTTGGCCAACAATCACCCCCCCCCAGCTCTTTTGATTTTTCAATCAGCAATTGTTGAGTTGTGGTGCCAAAAGGGCCACCCATGGCCTGAATTTTGAGCGATTCAGAAGAAATTACCTGAAATTCGAGTGGTAGATGGCAGGCTCTAGTGCAGGAAGACCATTGGTGTGGGTGGCAGCGCTGTATCCTGGCCTAGGTCAACAAGGCCCAGGCCTAGGGCAGCACTCTGCTGGATCAGACCATAATGAGGGACAAATGAGGAGGAAAGACATTGCTCCAAATCAGGGACAGTCCCTCGAAATCAGGGACAGTTGGGAGCTATGCTTCCTGTTGCTCATGTGAGATAGGAACCTTAGATTGTAAGCTATTAAGATCAGGGACTGATGTGAAAGGACATACAATAAGTAAAGCCCTGTGTAAAATTGTTGGCACCATATAAATACCTGTAATAATACATTTGTAATTAGAATTTGTTGTAAACATTTATAACAGCGCATTTAAAAAAAAGAAATTGCAGAAGTAAAAATTGTGGCTGCATATCATAAACATTTTTGATTTTGAGATTTTTCACAGAAAGTCAAGAAGCTACATAAGCCATCTAGCTATCAAGAAGTCCATAAAATGCAGTTGTTAAATAGTTAAGAGATTTCCCTTCACTTCTTGTCCTCTGGACAGTATAGGAAGTGAGAAGAAATCTCTACAAAATGAGGAGATTCCACTGCTACTGGAACAGGTGTTATCATTGGACGATAAGGGGTAGTTTCATCAGCGAAGACGTGACTTCAATAACTTTGTATCCACATTCAGATGAAACAGCTGCAAAAAAAAAAACTGTTTTTTAGGCACTGTTTTATCACCTCCCCCTAAAAGCGCTTGTCAGATTTGGTGAAAATTATTTATCTAGAAAAAAAATCGTCTGCGTATCTAAATGGCTGAAATAACAGTCATATAAAATATAGCATATTTTCAAGCAGATGGACAAAAAGTGCCTGAAGGTGCTTGCACAGTCTAGTAATATAAAATAAAGTGGAGGCTCTTCATGCTTGGTTTATGTTTTTAGTCTTCAGAGGGAATTTCCCTACCTCGAAGGCAGCTGTTGTTCCTTGTTATTATGTACTGATGTCTTTCTAGGTTTGAGAAAACATTGGAATGGTCTTTGTTCCTCACATTACTGTTGTAGTTCACTTTCAGTGTTAAGCACAACATAAAGAAACAATCCCGATTTATATCAGACAGCTGCTGTGTTAAATCGGAATAGACAAATATCTCTGAATATGGGCAAAACAGTGTGGATTGATATGTATGATTTACATACACACATGTTCATTAGAGCATGTTTATTGTTCAGGCTTAGAATAGCGCAATAGGAGTCTGTTGAGATTACAAGTAGATGGAATCAACACGTTGTACCATTTAGACAAAAGCAAAAAAAGCCCAACAGACATCTGGCTATTATTTGATATCAATACGCTTTAAAAAAATATGCTCCGTCTCAGTTTTATCAGATGCACGGGTAATGCTTGCTCCATTATTCATATACACACGATCAGATTTTCTGCGGACAAAGCGCAGGACTTTTGTCCAAAGGGCGTTGGCCAGGAACTTGACTTGCATACAAACGGCAAAGAATTGTCGGACAACAAACACAAAACTACGTGGTTTTTCAGCTCTTTAGCGCCACCCTTTGGGCAACTTCTGCTAATGTTGTGTTATAGTGAACATTGCTTCTGAGCATGCGTGTTTGTACTTTGGAGTTTTGTCCGACGGACTTGTGTACACACGGTCGGAAAATCTGACCACACACAATTGTTGGCAAACAATTTTAACCACTTAAGCCCCGGACCATTTGGCTGGCCAAAAAGCAGGCCACTTTTTGCGATTCGGCACTGCGTTGCTTTAACTGACAATTGCACAACGTGGCTCCCAAACAAAATTGACGTCCTTTTTTTCCCACAAATAGAGCTTTCTTTTGGTGGTATTTGATCACCTCTGTGGTTTTTATTTTTTGCGCTATAAACAAAAATAGAGCGAAAATTTTTGAAAATGCAATATTTTGCTATAATAAATATCCCCCAAAAACATATAAAAAAATGTTTTTGCTCAGTTTAGGCCAATAAGTATTCTACTACATATTTTTGGTAAAAAAAATCGCAATAAGCGTTTATTGATTGGTTTGCGCAAAAGTTATAGGGGCAGATTCACAGAGAATTAGATTCTCGTAGAGTATCAGAAATACACTACGCCGCCGTTTTTTACCTGGCTCTACGTGGAATCCAGGTAGATTTTGTCCAGTAAACGACAGCGGCGTAGTGTATTTCTCCCGTCGCAATCCATCTGCGCGAGTAGGGGGCGTGAAGCATTTAAAATAGGCGCGTTCCCGCGGCGATCGAACTGCGCATGCTCCGTTCGCAAATTTCCCGCCGTGCATTGCGCGAAAACACGTCGTCACGTCGTAGTAGCGTCGTTTACGTACATTCCTATTCCCGAACGAGTTACGTTAAAAAAAATAAAAATATTTTCAAATCGACGCGGGAACGACGGCCATACTTTACATGGGTTACGCACTGTTAGACCAGCAAAAAGCTCCTCTAACATTACGTAGCCAAAAAATGACGTAGGCGATTGCGAGGGACACTCGTACCTTCGTGGATCGCCGTAAAAACTCATTTGCATATCCCGACGCATGAAAACGACGCAAACTCCTCCCAGCGGCCGCAAAAATATCGCAGTGTAGATCCGAAGGCTTACGAGGACGTAAGCCTCTCGGATCGAAGCCGGAAGCCGCCGTATCATGGTTTGAGGATTCAAACTAGTGATACGGCGCGCGAAATTTGAAATTACTCCTGTCTAACACCAGTTAGACAGGCGTAATTGCTCTGTGAATCTGGGCCATAGCGTCTACAAAATAGGGGATAGTTTTATGTCATTTTTATTAATATTTTTTTACTAGTAATGGCGGCGATCAGCAATTTTTATCGTGATTGCGACATTATGGCGGACACATCAGACACTTTTGACACCATTTTGGGACCATCATCATTTTTATAGCGATCAGTGCTATAAAAATGCACTGATTACTGTAAAAATGTCACTAGCAGTGAAGGGGTTAACCTGTAGGGGCGCTGAAGGGGTTAAGTGTGTCCTAGGGAGTGATTCTAACTGTTAGGGGGCGTGGATACGAGTGACACGCCACTGATCGCTGCTCCTAATGAGAGGGAGCATTCGATCAGTGACATGTCACTAGGAAGAATGGGGAGATGTTGTGTTTACACTGAGATCTCCCCGTTCTTCAGCTCTGTGACACGATCGTGCAAAACCAGCGGACATCAAGTTTGTGGGTCCCGCGGGCACGGTCACGTTGCTTGCGACCCGATCCAATGTTTTGCTATAATAAATATCCCCAAAAAATCGATAAAATAACGAAATTTTTCCACAGTTTAGGCCGATGTAGATATTCTACATATTTTTGGTAAAAAAAAACGCAATGAGTGTATATTGATTGGTTTGCACAAAAGTTATAGCGTCTACAAAATAGGGGATAGATTTAAAGCATTTCATTTTTTTTACTAGTAATGGTGGCGAGCTGCGATTTTTATTGTGACCGTGACATTGCGACAGACATATCGGACACTTTTGACACATTTTTGGGACCATTCACATTTATACAGCGATTAGTGCTATAAAACTACTGTGTAAATGTGACTGGCAGGGATGGGGTTAACACTGGGTGGCGCTGAAGGGGTTAAATGTTCCCTAGTGAGTGATTCTAACTGTAGGGGGAGGGGACTTACACAGATCCACAGTCCTGTCATGATTGCGGGCAATCGCAGGTGCCCGGCGGACATCGCAGCTGCGGGGCAAGCGCACCGGGTCCCGAGCGATGTCGTGGGCGCGCGCCCCTTACACGGCTGGGAAGCCCAGGATGGGAGATCCCATCTGTGGACGTTATATGACTATGGGCGGGATGTGAAGAGGTTAAACACTAAGAAAGAGCCTGTGTGGCCATGGTTTAGGCTTGTGTCAATGGTATCAATTTCAGACACTTATGAGGACTTCATTGGCAGGTGCATATGACCTGCAATTGACCTACTTCAAACTTGCATTTGGTCTGCTGAAGCATGTTTGGGAATGAAAAACCTGCTTGAAGTGAACAAAAGCTAGTCTCGAAAATTGCAGTAGTAAAGCCCAGAGAAGTAGTAACAGTCCAGGGTAAAATAGCTATTGGGGGCCAGATTCAGTAAGAATTTACGCGGCGTATCTCGAGATGCCGTGTAACTTCTAAAACAAGATACGCGGGATTGAGCTAAGATACGAGCGGCGTAAGTGTATTACGCTGTCGTATCTTAGTCGCATATTTACGCTGGCCGCTAGGTGGCGCTTCAGTCGCTTTACGCGTCAAATATGTAAATTAGCTAGATACGCCGATTCACGAACGTACGCCCGGCCATCGCAGTAAGATACGCCGTTTATATAAGGCCTTTTCAGGCGTAAAGATATTCCAACAAAAAGATGGCGCAGCCAATGTTAAGTATGGACGTTGGGGCCGTGTCGAAATGTATACATTTTACGTCGTTTGCGTAAGCCGATTCAGAATGGGGCTGGGCGTAAGTTATGTTCACGTCGTTTTCATTGACTATTTGCGATGTGATTTGGAGCATGCGCACTGGGATACGTCCACGGCAGGCGCATGCGCAGTTCATTTCAATACAACACGCCCCCTACATGCCTAATTTGAATTACGCGCACTTACGCCGGCCAATTTACGCTACGCTGCCGCAACTTACGGAGCAAGTGCTTTGTGAATACAGCACTTGCCTGTAAAATTTGCGGAGGCGTAACGTAAATAGGATACGCTACGCCCGCACAAAGATACGCGCACCTACGTGAATCTAGCCCTATGTGTGCAGTTGACTTCCACACACTCTTTCCAACAAAATCCCTCAGAAATGCTGGGTAGCCTGAACCAAACGAGATGATGCTCCAACATAATGCAAAAGCGTCTTCTTGCTGGATTTGGGCTACTCAGCGCATTCCTGAGAAGAAACTCACCAGAAGGATGGTGACATCACCCTTGGCTAGTCAGCATAGAGGAAAGACAGGGGTAATCTAAGTTTATCTAAATACCTTTTTTCCCTGCAGTTTTTATTTCTTTAGTTAGTTGCAGTGTTTTTGGCCCGGCCATTCCACGCGCTTCCAGATGGAGGGGGGTACCGAGGGCAGCATAATAATAATTAATGTGAATAGTAAAGCTTTGTGCTGCTTTTTTTTTTTTCACTGAAAGCAAAAATGAATTCTTCTGATCAGCTACTCACACATTATAACACTCCCATATGTGCTTTAAAAACCCAAATAAAAAGTAAAATGGGGTAGCGCTATACATTAAATGTCATTAGTGTCACAACAATCATAAGTAAAACATAAATCATGCAACGCAAATCCCAAATGCATCTGTCTGCCTCTTTTTTTTGTACCACGCAATGGAGTAGATTTCTAAAACCAGTGCACTCAGAATCTCATGCAGCTGTAAATGAAAGCCAATCGGTTTCTAACCTCAGTTTGTTCAATTAGGCTGGGTTCACACTAGTCCGAATTGGATGTGGGTTTCACCGCATGTAATGTGCACAGCAGGAGATTGTGACTGGCTTTCTATGGACCCGGCTCACATATCTCCGCAGTGACTCCGGTGCGCTTTGCACAGGAGCCCTGTGCGTCTTTTTTGGCCTGAATTTAGCCAAAAATGTGGGCTGGAATCGGAACTGAAATGGTGAATGAGGACGCACATGACTCCTGCTGGAAGCTGCTGCATGCTCATATGTGAACTCAGCCTTAGGCTTTGGCAATAAAACCTGGAAGATGATTGGTTTCTATGCAGAAGGGAGTCTAATTTTGCACTCTCCAGTTTTAGTAAATAAAGTCTAATGTGCTTTTAAACTCTTACAAAGCATGTTCAGTCTTCTACTCCTCCATCTTCAGTGCTCCACCAACACCAGTTGTGCTCTCATCTGATATACACTATATTGCCAAAAGTATTGGGACACCTGCCTTTACACATGCATGAACTGTAATGGCACCCCAGTCTTAGTCCGTAGGGTTCAATATTGAGTTGACCCACTTTTTGCAGCTATAACATCTTCAATTTGTCTGGGAAGGTTGTCCACAAGGTTTAGGAGTGTGTCTATGGCAATGTTTAACCATTATTCCAGAAGTGCATTTGTGAGGTCAGGCACTGATGTTAGACGAGAAGGTCTGGCTTGCAGTCTCCGATCTAATTCATCCTAATGGTGCTCTATCGGGTTGAGGTCTCGCTCGTCCATGTCTTCACACAAAGTTTGGAGAATTAAATTGTTCAAAATGTCTTTGTATGCTGACACCTTAAGATTTCTCTTCACGGCACTCAACTTTATCTCCGCATCACCAACAAAAAAGACCAATATCATGGATTGGAAAAATGTCTGACATTGATAGGTAATTGGATGACAGAGAGATCCCTCAAACTCAATGGATCCAAAACAGAACTGCTCCTTCTACACGCAAACCGGAAGATTAATTCTAGGACGACTTGGGTTCCTCCCACCATCTTTGGACAAACCATCACCCCTAGCAATAAAGTAAAAAGCCTCAGAGTTATCTTTGACGCCGACAATAGGATCGGTGGTCAGCGGATCTCACTATCTTCTCCGCTTGCTGCGCAGACTCATCCCCTTCATCCCAAAAGAAGACACAGCAGTAGTAGTGGGAACACTCATCAATTCCAGACTCGACTACACAAACTCCCTATACCTAGGAGAACCAAAATACCGGATGGCTCGTCTACAAGTTGTCCAGAACACGGCAGCCAGACTGGTAACGGGTAAAAAAACGTGGGAACCAATCTCCACAGCCATGCGGACCCTCCACTTGCTAGCCATAAAGGACTGGGTGACCCTCTGCCTCACCCACAAATGCATGCAAGGAATCGCGTCGTAATACCTATGTGAGAAAATAAAACACTACACCCCAAGTCGGGTCCTCCGATCAACAAATCAGAACCTCCTCCACATCCCCAAATCTTGGTACAAAATGAAAGAAGAAAAACGATTCGCTGTCCAAGGACCTCGGTTATGGAATGCTCTACCCGCAATCATCGGGCCTTTAGAAAAAAACGTAAGACCCCTTTTTTCTGAAGCGTGGTTGGACGATCACATTGGTTACAGCGCCTTGAGGCGATTTAGTTCGCATTTGTAGCGCTATATAAGTTACTCACTCACTCACTGGAACTAAGGGGCCAAGCCTAACCCCTGAAAAACAACCCTACATCATAATCCCCCCTCCACCAAATGATTTGGACCAGTGCACAAAGCAAGACATGGGTGAGTGAGTTCGGGGTAATGGCAGAGCATGTGGTACAGTTGTTGACTTTCTCTGTAACCTTATCTCATTTGTAACCTTCAATTCTGCAACTTATCAATGCTTAGGTGTGGGGGCTTCATTTATTTTCTATTTTTGATCTAAGAACATTTGCTGCAAGTACATTAAAAAAAAATCTTATTGCAAGAAATGCAGTGTCCATGTCATTTCCTGTGTCCTGAACTGAAAGCTTCAACAAAGTTTTCAGCTTGTAGGTAGGGTGCAGCAGCAATAATTCACAGAATCAGATGCAGGAAAAACTTGTATTGAAGTAATGCAGCAACATTTTACACTGGGAAGACTGTCCAACCAGGTACATTCACCATTCCCAGCTACGTGAAGCTAGCAGGTTTCAGTCGAACTGCCAGCATCTGTTAAGAAAATAGAATACTGCCTGACCGTTTCATGCCCAAGCGGGAGGATATTCAGAGGAGTTGAGACCCTATGCTTTTCCCCTCTTCATCAGAAACCTTTCCCTACTGCTAGTACTATCCCTTACAGATGGGGTGCCTTTCCCTAAGCTATCCACTCTCATAAAGCGTGCCAAACCTGGGAGCCAAGGCTTTAAATAGGCTCTGCCTGACCCAAGATGGCTGCCATCACATGAGGAGGCAGCATCCAACCGGATAGTTTTCCAGTGACCCAGGAAACCATAGAGGAACTATGTTCATCTTGACTTCCTCTCCAACTGCAAAGCCACTGCGAGTGAGCGCCACCTGCAGAGAAGAAAGTAGACTGCACCTGCCTACCAGCTTTCCAAGCTATCATTTGGTAACCACACAACCCCACCTCTCTTTGCAATTAAGTTGAAGGAAGGGGGGTTGTTTGTAGTCAAGAACAGGAGAGCAGTCTAAAGTGACAGCACTGCTACTCCATGGATACAGTATGGTGGTAACTGTTGTCACCCTAGGACAAGAAGTGTGTTACTGGCAGGATCAGTATTAAAAAAAAAAGAAGGAAAATACGAATACAGCCTCCATATCAAAGGACTAGTAAGCTGCGATATACAGTATTTTTTTTTTTTATGGTTTGGATATGATTTGAGTTCTTACCTGGGAAATACCAAACAGCTGTACTATGGGTTTGTTGCATGACCTGTATAAGTGTAGGTATGTCATTGTCTGATTTAGTGTTTGTATTGCTGTCACTAACTCTTAGCATTTAGTCTAGTCCTTCATATAGACAGATGCAATAGCACACCTGCGTGTGAAGAAACAGTATTCTAGCATTGTAACCAAGGACTTCATGCTGACCTTTTTTATCTTTATGAGCTGTAAATTTATCTTCCTACCCTTCTTTACAATGTGTGGGCGCGGGGATGTCAGGGAAGAAAGAAAAAGACAATATATTAATGAAATGATGAACTTACACACCTTAGACATTGATAAGTATTCCCCACCCTCTCACCCATCCCAATATGAGTAAAACATACGATAGCAAACAACGCAATATTTCCCTCTGACCTCATGGTGGAGCCCAGGCAGATTACACCGTGGATTTTCACAAGATCATAAATTAATTCTCTGGCCTAACATTTGCCTGCCAGGGATGGGAGCTAATAAATCTTTAACAGCAGAGGTGTTGTAAAGCCTCATGCTACAAGTAGCTGACATTAGAGGGAAAGATTGGTGGAATCATTGATTTAATTCATGGAGAACAGAGACTAGAGAATGTTATTTACAGTACTGCAGCACTCATGAATGCTGGGAATATCACTAATTGATAAAAAAAAAATATGATTTTCTTTATACATTTAGTTGACTAATGCCTTGTACACACGATCGGAATGAAAAACGTCTGACTGAACTTTTTCATCGGATATTCCGACTGTGTGTGTGTGTGCCCTATCGGAAATTCCGACGGATTTAGAAAGAGAACCAGTTCTCTTCTTTTCCGATGAAAAAAAATTCTATCGCAAATTCGGATCGTCTGTGTGGAAAAAACTACGCATGCTCAGAATCAAGTCAACGCATGCTCGGAAGCATTGAACTTCATTTTTCTCGGCTCATCGTAGTGTTGTACATCACTGAATTTTGGATGGTCGGAATTTGGTGTGACCGTGTGTATGCAAGACAGCTTGAACGGAATTTCGTCAGAAAAATCCGTCAGAGTTTATCCCGGTGGAAATTCCGATGTACGGGGCATTACTGTATATCCAAAAATGTATTTTTAGAACTTTATTGCTTTAGTAAGTATGCATCGTTTGTGGCCTGCAGAGCAATTACACTGTGGGCATAGGGCAAGAAACCATCAGCCACAACAACCCATTTCTAAAAGAGCTCCAGCTTAATACTTGGTTTTGCTAAGTCTGGTATTATTATTTTTTTTTTACTGCAGGAATGTGATTTAAAGCATTATCAGTTTTTAAAACATAATTTCAAATGTGAATTCAGTGTGAACACTGTGTTTGTTGATGCCAAAGAGATAATTACTGGTTCATCATTATGAATAAGCGTATGCAATGTTGTGAAGATCTCGGCCCAGATTCTCGTAGATCCGCGTATCTGGCGACGTAGTGCAGCGTATGTCATTTACACTACGCCGCCGCAACTTACTGGAGCAAGTGCCGTATTCTCCAAGCACTTGCTACGTAATTTGCGGCGACGTAGTGTAAATGGCCTGGCGTATCCCTGCGTAATTCAAAGGGGGCGGCTTGTATTTAAATTAAGCGCGCCTCTGTGCCGAACGAACTGCGCATGCGCCGGCCTTAAACGTAGGCCACTGCGCTTGCTCCGTAGTACGCCGCAAATACATTGGTTACGACGTGCACAGCCCTATTCGCGATGAGTTACGTAAACGACGTAAACAGTGGAAAAACCCAACGCTGTCCCGACCAGTGTTGTTCATCTTCCTTTAAAAATGTAACTAGTTACAATTACAAGTTACTTGCCCGAAAAAGTAAGTGAGTTAGTGACTCAGTTACTTTATTGGCAAAGTAACTAGTTACTCGGAAAAGTAACTGAGATTTTTTTTTTATATTCTACAATGCAATTACGTTCTATAACATCTTTAATTTTAAAGATGTTTATATTAACTGATTGAAGAATAAAAACACTATATACAGTATTTTAGAACATTTCGTACTGTGTACAATTATTAATATCATCATCACACTTCACCTGCCCAGGCAGCAATACTGTACAATATAGATTCAGTGTGCAGTGTGAGTGACACTGCTGCAGTGCACACTGAATCTATATTGTACAGTATTGATGCCTGGGCAAGTGGAGTGTGATGATGATGATGAAGATATTAATAATTGTACACAGTATTGCATTTGTTAGGCCTGCCATATACTGTACTATACTGTATAACTGCACTACAAAATTCCTTTACAAACATGTTATTACTAATAACATTTTAAAATATGCATTATTTGTAAAGGAATTTTGTAGTGCAGTTATACAGTATAGTGTACAGTACAGTATATGGCAGGCCCAGCAAATGCAATACTGTGTACAATTATTAATATCATCATCACACTTCACCTGCCCAGGCAGCAATACTGTACAATATAGATTCAGTGTGCAGTGTGAGTGACACTGCTGCAGTGCACACTGAATCTATATTGTACAGTATTGATGCCTGGGCAAGTGGAGTGTGATGATGATGATGAAGATATTAATAATTGTACACAGTATTGCATTTGTTAGGCCTGCCATATACTGTACTATACTGTATAACTGCACTACAAAATTCCTTTACAAACATGTTATTACTAATAACATTTTAAAATATGCATTATTTGTAAAGGAATTTTGTAGTGCAGTTATACAGTATAGTGTACAGTACAGTATATGGCAGGCCCAGCAAATGCAATACTGTGTACAATTATTAATATCATCATCAAACTTCACCTGCCCAGGCAGCAATACTGTACAATATAGATTCAGTGTGCATTGCAGAAGTGTCACTCACACTGAATCTATATTGTACAGTATTGCTGCCTGAGCAGGTGAAGTGTGATGATGCTGGGCCTGCCTGGGCATGTGAAGCGGTCCGATGGAGTGTCCTGTCACCTGTCCCCCCCCCCCCCCCCACTCCCAATTCGATGCTGCTCGCTTCGGCTCCTCACCTGTACAGGGCCACGGCCCACGGTCGGTCGGTTGGTGCACTGCTGGCGCGGTGAGTGTCCCCGGAGTCTGGACCGTTGGTGGTGGAGTGGAGCCTCCGCGGCGGCCGGGGGAGATGTCAGCGGCTGAGGTGACGGTGAGGAGGTGAGCCAGACTCACTCCCTCCCGACCCGTCACACTACACTGCTGCGGGCGGGAGACTTCAAGCGCGTGCATGCGCCAGCGTCACGACGTCGACGACACGTCGACACATGACTCGGAGCTGGCCTGTGACCCAATCACAGGCCAGCTCCATCCTGCCCTGATAGAGAGTCTGCCCAGACTGCCCCCCCCCCTGTGCGCTTAATGTAACTCGGTAACGCCGCCAATGTAATGGCAACGGCGTTGCCGATGGGGTAATAGTAATCAGGTAGATTATTAGTTACCCCTTGGAGGCCAATCGTTACGTAACAGCGTTTATTTAAACGCCGTTACTTACAACACTGGTCCCGACGGCCATACTTAACATGACGTACGCTGGACCTACGCAAAGTTAAAGCACCCTATAGCAGGTTTAACCTTACGCTTAACGGAAACAATGTAAACTACGGCGAAGCGGCGCAAAAACGTTCGGGAATCGGCGTATCGGCTCATTTGCATATTCAACGCTGAAATCGACGTAAACGCCACCTAGCGGCCCGCGTATTATTGCATTTAGGATCCGACTGTGTAAGTGCCTTACGCCAGTCAGATCCTAGCCTAATTCTGGCGTATCTTGTTTTGAGAATACAAAACAATTATACGCCGGCGGGATTTTCGAATTACGCCGGTGTATGTGTAGATACACCGGCGTAATTCCTTTGAGAATCTGGCCCAATGTCTCTGATCTGCCAGTGCATTGCCTATTACAGTTTCAAAGGTGGCAAACAAATTTCAGCCTGAATGTAAAATCTGCTTTAAATTTATCATGAGCTACTGATTTGAAATTAAAGTGGTTGTAAAGCCACATGTTTTTTTTACCTTCTTGCATTCTATGCATGAAGGTAAAAGGCCTTCTGTGTGCAGTCCCCTCTCGATCCAGCGATGTCCACGGAAGCCTTGGCACTCCGGGGACTCGCATTCCTGATTGGCTTTTGGCTGCAACAGGAGCCAATGCTGTCAATCGAAGCCAGTGAGCCAATCAGGAAGGGGCGGAGACGAGCCACGGCTCTGTGTGTGAATGGACAAACAGAGCCGCAGCTTGAGAGCGCACCTGCTTGGGTACCCTCACAGCAAGCTGCTTGCTTTGGGGGCACCAGGCAGGAGTGAGGGGCCAGGAGTGTCAAGGTGGGACCCGAGAAGAGGAGGGTCCAGGCTACTTTGTGCAAAATCATTGCATAGAACAGGTAAGTAGTATAACATGTTGGTTATTCGAAAGAAAGAAACACAAGATAATATTGCTTTAATTGAATATCTTGGTTGTGTAGTCTTTGTGAAACATAGCCATTTGTAATTTGAGTAAATAGTTGGATCAGGAGGGCTACGTTCAGTGTGAAGCATTCAGTGATTTTACAAGTCTGCATGAATATTTTCTTAAAATGTTACAATATACAGCACCATTATATGTCTTTAAAAAACCTGTACATGTTTTCATAAAAAAGCAGGTCTAGTGATTTTGCTTAGGCCCCATGAATACTGGACGTGTTGCTAGGGTTGCCACTTTTTCTGCCCCGATGCATAGGGCTCTGGTGTTTAGCTGCAGGCAAAGGGCACAAGTGCACAATTCAGCCACACTGCTGGTGGATGTTGCATGTAGTGGTACAAGTGTTTAGGGCAGTATGTGCCCATGGATAAAAATATAAGGTATCACTAGGTACATCACTCTTCCCCATCCAGCTGCAAGCTTCAGCAGCCTTCAGCCTCTCAGTTTGACAGGCTGCTGGTAGAAGGGCTGAACAGTGCATGTGTACTCTCCACCTGCAGCTGAATGGCAAAACCCCATCATGACATTATACACAGCTCTCACTCTCTTGAGAGTTTACCAGGAAGGGTGGGGGGATGAGTCATAAGAGGGCCAATGAGAGCTGCAGGGCTGAAGGTGTGTCTGTGTAAATCCAGGAAGTGAACAGGCAGCAGCAGCTTCAGCTGCCCACAGTTAAAATGATTGCAGCCAGATTCAGTGGAGGGAGATTTCTGCAGCATATTTGGCAAGTACAGAATCACAGTATATATAAAATAATATGCAAAGGTGTTGGAGGGAAGCTTTGTAATGGCAAAGATGTTTTTATTACAAATTATGTGAGCAGAGTGCAGTTCCTCTTTAATTCACTTGTAGTATTTACATAAAATAGCCAGGTACAGGTTTCAGGGTATAGTGCTACCTTCCCTTCTATGTGATTCCCCTGTACACTTACAGAGAGTTAAGCCTGGTACACACTAGAACTAGTACTAACCACAGCGATCTGCCCTTCTATACTATTGTGATCTGAGAGCGGGACAGCCCCCGTAATAGAACGCTCCGGTCAGCGATCTTAGCCATTGCCTGAATTTTGATTATTATTGCCCAGTTTAATTTAAGTTACCTGTATCTCTGGATCTACTGGTTATTTTGATCCACTGAAGGTAACCCTGATAACCATTGCTTATCTATTTCAGTCTAAAGTGGTTTTAAAGCCTTAACATTTTCTACCTTAATGCATTTCTTGCGAGTAGTTTTTGTGTTTTTACTGTCAGCGCAGGTACATTTAGGCAGGCTAGGCCTGTTTGTTTTTGATCTGGGGGCTGAGGAGTGGTTTAGTGCAGCAGCAGGTGACTGACATGTGCTTTAGCGCCTCCTGTGTTTCCTGTGCGAAGGTTCTGGAAAAGAGGCAGGGCAGAGTACTGGAGTGACATGGGGTGTATTTTGGAGCCCTGACCAATCACCAACTAGGGTTGGCAGGGGGCAGGCCTCCTATATATATACATGGTCAGCCTGCTGGGGGAGGAGTTGTAGAGTGGCAGAACTGAGATGATGGTGTGTTAGGCTGTGGTGGCCCTTGAGGGACCTTGGGCCTGGAGCTTGGGAGCTGGGACGGTGCCTGTCTTTACACTGTGATTGACAGGTGTCCTGGAACAGGAGGAAGACAGCTGGAAACACTGCCAGGAAAGTCATTCAGGAGGGATCCATGCCAGTGAGAAGCACAGTGAGAAGCTCTGAGAGAGACATGTCAGGATTAGGAATGAGCTCCGCGTTCGATACAAACGTATGTTCGACTCGAACATTGTCTGTTCGTACGTTCGAACAAAACAGGTCATTCGCGCCAAATTTGAGTGACGCGCAACGGGCCATAATTCACTGCGACTTTGCGCGCTGATGATTGGCCAAACATGCACTATGACCCTGCATGCTTGGCCAATCACAGCGCGCAAAAAACGGAGAGCCATAATTGGCCAAAGCCAGGGTGGCTTTGGCCAATTATGGCTCAGGGCTTTAGCACACGCCCCACACTATAAAGGCCGTCTGCTGGGCGGCCTCGTGTAGTGTGTTGCGGTTGTTAATGAGAGCAGTCAGAGAGACAGAGAGATAGTCTTTTTATACAGCTAGATCGAGCAGGCAGGCAGGCAGGCTAGTCAGTTTAGCTTAATTTACAGCGTGTAGAGGATATATATACATCCCTAGGAGTTGTACATATATTTATACACTGTATAGCTTAGATAGATCAGCTATTCCTAATTTACTGGCAGGCAGGTGATTGTGCTATTTAAAGACGTTATCACACGTATAGACACACAGCAGGTACAATATTTAAAGGAATTTTTCATTTTTTTATTTTTTATTTAAGCATCATTAAAATCACTGCTCCTGGAGCAGTGATTTTAATAATGTTTAAATAAAAAAAAAATGAAAAAATTCCTTTAAATATTGTACCTGCTGGGTGTCTATAGTTTGCTTGTGAAAATGTCTTTGAGAAGCCGGGTCTTGCCCAGGGGAACATGTATCAATGGAAAAAAGTTTGAAAAACTGCCTTTTTTTCAGGAGTTCTGTCCCTGAAAAAACTACAGTTTTTTAAACTTTTTTCCATTGATACATTATCCCTGGGGCAAAACCTGGGTTCTCAAAGACGTTTTCCAACAATAACTTGAATATTGGTCTTTAAAATGATCGTTTTTGAATTCGAACGTTCGAGTCCCATAGACTTCAATGGGGTTCTAAATGTTCGCGTGAACGGTCGGTCTGTTCGACGGTTCTGGTGCGAACCGAACGTGGGGGTGTTCGGCTCATCCCTAGTCAGGATTGGATGTGGAGCCAGAGGGAGAGACTGTGGTGTTGTTGAAGTCAAGTTGCTGCAGCCAGGAGGGTTGGCAGGATGTGCACCGGACTTGCTGGGGGCAGTAGTCCACCAAGTATCAGTTAGCACAATTATCTTCATCTAAAATGGTTGCTACTACAGAGGGGACTGCAGACCCCGCCTGCAAATGGCTACTAGGAAAATGTTAGGACTTATTCAGAGTGAGGCCTAGTCATTTGCTAATGGTGACCTTGAATCTAGAATTGGACGGTAGGGGAATGCAAGTGATCTCAAGTAGTGTACTGGAGGAGATGTGAAGTAGCAGAGACTGTCAATTTGGATTCAACTACCTTTATTTAATTAAGAAAGATTTATCCTTTGGGCGTCCCATGACCCTTTTCCCCATCCAAGTTTAATCCCTTAATAGAAACAACAAAAACAAGCAAGAGACTGTTCATTGACTGGAGAAGTGTGCTTAAAATGGATGTCTGACCAAGCAGTGTGGATGCTGAAACATGCAGGGACCCCACAGGGGGCGCACCGCTACAAATGTTTAGGCATTAACATCTCTCTTCACTCCCCTCCCCCCTTTTTACTCACCTGAGCCCTCATTTGATCCAGCCCTGTGCACTTCTGCATCTCTTCTCTCCCCTCACCAGTTCTTGCTGGCTTTGCTGGGGCTCCGGAAGCCACTGGCTCCCAGTGCTGTCAATCAAAGCCTGTGACAAGGGAGCAGGGGGCGGGGCCGAGCCCTGGTGTCTGTGTTAATGCACAATGAGCTTCCTGTGGGGGCAACGAACAGATAGGAGGGACTAAGAGTGCCGGAGGGGGACTTGAGAAGGGGAGGTTCACAGCTAGGAATTGCACAGAGCAGGTATGTTTGTTTGTTTTATTTGTTTGTTTTTTTTACCTTTACAAGTGCTATTAATTGACCAGGTTTATGACAAGTTTACTATCTGATCATTTTTCTTTATCTTGCCTAGTATTTTAACATGAGTGTTGGTATTATCATAGAAGCAATGAATACTACATTCTCTTCAAATCAAAATAATAAATAGTTTTTACTATAGAGGCAGCAATGATCATTTGTATGGAAATTTCCATACAGTAAAGGCACAGAGCAAAGGTGTCTCATTGATTCATATCTACTCGTTTAGTAAATCATAAGTATATATTATTACCACACCTTCAGAGAGAGCTGATTTTAATCTAACATGTGAAAAGCCAGGAGAGAAGGAGTTCGAAGAGAGGCTTGATTTCTTCTTGTTTTTCTAGGTGTAATGGTGAAACATTTGGCAAAGTGATGGGTGACGACAAACCTATATTAGCGGGATATCCAACGTAAGCAAAATTTGTGCAATAATTAAATAATGTGTAATTTGTCCTTACTGTTTACCTTCCCAGCCACTTACAAATACATGCATCACCTTGTGATATATACAGGCTCCTTGCTTGATCACACGTTGGGTACTATCTTTCCCTTTATTAGAGTATACCACCTCATCAAGTGACATCCTGCACAATATATCAACCCCCTGGTTCCAAACCTGGGTCAAGAGAGCTGCATGTGGCCATTTGTCCCTGAGGCCTCAATAGCTAGAGGTCAGTATTTATGCAGGGCCAGTGAAAAAACTATTCCACAATTTAAATGGTTCAGGTATTTTTTCCCCCTTTAAAACTTTCTGTGTCATTCATTTATTTTTCTCCTTTTGAGCAAATCATTTTTTTCTGGGCTTTTATGATTACGCAGAAATACAAGCAAGCAAAAAAGAAACAGCGCAATAGAAGGGTATATTGATGATGTCCTTCTCCTGTGGGAGGGAGACCTACCCTCTTTTGAGGCCTTTTTTTTAAGCTTAATCAAAATGATAGGGCAATCTCCCTACAGTATGAGGCAAGTCAATCCCAGATCCATTTTTTGGATCTCAACATCATTGTTAAAGATGGGCAATCGACTACTACTACATACTTTAAGGAGACTGATCGCAATGCTTATATCCCCCTAACCAGTTGCCATCATGCTTTATGGCTCAAAGCGGTTCCCAAGGGTCAATTTCAATGAATTAGACGAAATTGCACTGCCATCTCGGACTACCAACAGCAATCTTACGTTTTGGAATCAAGATTTCTAGATAAAGGTTATACCGAGAAGTAGATTGATGAGACTATTGAAAATGTTGGTAATATGGATAGAGACCTTTTGCTAAATAGACGGAGAAGGGCTAACCAAGCACCAGATAACAAATTTGGCTGTTCCATGGTAACAGGATATTCCAATCAACATTTTTCAGTCAGAAAGATTTTTAATAAACATTGGAATATATTAAAGAATGACAAGATACTTGGCCCAGCCATTTCAGATAGACCTGTGGTTATCTACAGAGGAGCGCCTTCTCTACTCCATATTATTGCTCCCAATGTAGTAGACCCCCCTAAAACCATTTCTTTTTTTAAACCATGTAAGTTTTTTTCCTTGTAGAAAATTAGAAATTTGTCAAATTAACTCCTTCATAGGGCGGAAATGTGAAACCTTCCAATCAAAATAAATCTTATAATATAGAGTCGGTCATTACATGCTCTACTGAGTGTGTTGTGTATCTAATACAGTGTTCATGTTCTAAACAGTATATTGGACGGACTAAAAGAGCTTTACATGTACATTTGTCTGAACATGTGGGGAACATTAAACATGAGTTCAGCAAGCATAATCTATCCAGACATTACGCTAAATACCATGATAAGAAACTTAAAGGGACACTATTTTTAGCCCTGGAAAAAATCCGTCCCCATTGGAGGGGCACTAAAAAGGTTAGAGCAATCTCCAGACTCGAGACGAGATTAATTTTTGACATGCAATCCTATGTGCCCTTTGGCTTAAATGTTGACTGGGGTATTAATTGTTTTATTAATAATGCTTAGTTTTTAATATCTTATTTAAATGTTATAATACATTAAAAACAAATTGTTATTATTTATTTATTTGTTTACAACCACTTTTATCCTCTTTTCAGGTCTACATGAATTGTATATTGTTCTCATTGATTAGTATTGTACTTTTATGCTTATATGTACACCTTTTCAATGTCGTTTGTACATATGCAGCGTCTGCCTTGGCCTTTTGTTTGCTGTGTTGTAACCCATCAGTATAAGACATTTTATATTTTCGCCACTAGATGGTTGGAATTTCTCTCCCTTTTTTTGGCTTCCATTTATGTTTGCTCATTAAGTTTGCTTGGGCTGCTAGCAGTTAAAATGGTGGCGCCGATCTGTTTCCATCATTCTATTTAAAGCGTCCAATATCAAAGATGACACCGCGGGACTATTTAAGACCCATACGTAATGACAGCGTCACTCGGTCAATCCCCAGACGACGTCCTATCGTGACGAAACGCATAGGGTAAAGCCTGTGATGCTGACTTCATTACGTTTTCTCTTAGGAGATTGATGGGAAACAAGTATAAAGAAGCCTGTGGAGACGCCGCGATCTCCATTTTTGACCTGTATTGATATATCGCTTATGAAGTCTGAAATATCTTGTAAGTGCAATTTATTTGACTTATTCCCTGTGCTTGGTGTGACTACCTCACGGTGGTCATTTCTAGTTGGTAAGGAGATTTAATAATCACTTGGGTGTGAAGCATTTTGGAAGAAGGATCTCTTTTCACCAATTATTTTTCTGCAATTAAATTTTTGCACTTTGTATGGACTTTTGTTGGCTAAATTTTTGTTACACGTATCCTCACTGGAATGGGACTTTTGCTTTAGTGATTTATTTTACTTCAGTTTTTTTCTGTATGCTTATGGATCTATACCTTATTGAGATTTACAGTATATCACCTATTTGGTTATTTGTCTCAAAATGTTCACTATTATCCATTATTAATTTTTTCACGTATCATATGTTTTACACATTGCTAGAGACTTATACCACTCAATTGGGTATCTGCTTTAGTTTTTTAGTTTGAGAGTTTTTTACCATTACTTTCTAAATACTGGTCGCATTAGTTAATATTAGATGTTTTTCATATAATTAGCGCTGCATCTATAATTTAACACATTATATTTGAGTTTTTTGTATTAAGACTTTTGGTGCTGGCAGCTTTTACTCACTTATCATTCGTTTTTATTATTTCTAGTGTAGCGTTAACCTTTTGTTTGTTTTTTACGCAAGTGCTATTAATTGACCAGGTTTATGACAAGTTTACTATCTGATCCTTTTTCTTTATCTTGCCTAGTATTTTAACAAGAGTGTTGGTATTATCATAGCAACAATAAATACTACCTTCTCAAAATAATAAATAGTTTTTACTATAGAGGCAGCAATGATCATTTGTATGGAAATTTCCATACAGTAAAGGCACAGAGCAAAGGTGTCTCGTTGATTCATATCTACTCGTTTAGTAAATCATAAGTATATATTATTACCACACCTTCAGGGAGAGCTGATTTTAATCTAACATGTGGAAAGCCAGGATAGAAGGAGTCCGACTAGAGGCTTGATTTCTTCTTATTTTTCTAGGTGTAATGGTGGAACATTTGCCAAGGCAAAGTGATGGATGATGGCAAACCTATATTAGCGGGATATCCAACGTAAGCGAAATGTGTGTAATAATTAATATGTGTCACAATTATAAAATGTGTAATTGTTACTTACTGTTTACCTCCCCAGCCACTTACAAATACATGCGTCACCTTGTGATATATACAGGCTCCTTGCTCGATCACACGCCGGATACTATCTTTCCCTTTATTAGAGTATACCACCTCATCAAGTTCTCTCTGATGACATCCTGCACAATATATCAACCCCCTGGTTCCAAACCTGGGTCAAGAGAGCTGCATGTTGACACTTGTCCCTGTGGCCTCAATAGCTAGAAGTCAGTGTTTATGCAAGGCCAGTGAAAAAACAAACAGAAAAAAAAACATTTCATCGGATTCCACAATTTAAATGGTTTGGGTATCTTTGTCATTCATTTATTTTTCTCCTTTTGAGCACATCATTTTTTCTGCGCTTTTAGGATTAAGCAGAAATACAAGCAAGCAAAAAAGAAACAGCGCAATAGAAGATAAAATATAAATAAAACTGCAGTATTTGCTGTAATCCTCACATTTAAAGGAGAAGTAGGGCCAAAGCACTTCGTTCTGCACTAATGTGACTCGTATTCTGCTGGCTGACATCACGCAGCCGGTTCAGACTCTGGAGAGATCCTAATTTCAATTTTGAAATCCACTCAGATGTCTGGACAGGCAGCTAGCTCAGCCTCTCAGTGCGTCATTGAGAGCCTGAGCCAGCTGCTTCTACCCCCTGCAAAGCCCAGTGATTGCAGTAGGGGCAGAGCAGAGAGCCGATGACTGACAGTCACTGGCTCTCTGCTTACTCAAGACAGAGAACTGAATGATTGCTTGGATATTGGTTTTAGAGGCAGCGGGGGGACAGATGTAGTATTAGACAGATGCTGCATCCACCTAGGTGAGTATAAATGTTTATTTATTTTAAACTCCCATACTTACACTTTTAATCTGAAGCTGTCATACACAGTATATTTTTCCACCACTAGATGTTTCCAGTCTTATTGATTAAATGACAGCCAGCATTATTCCACCTACTTCCTCTTAGCCTAGGCAAATGAATTTCCTATGGGGCAACAAAACCACACAAATTTTTTATTGGCTGTTAGCGTTGCCATAGGAAAAAAGGGGGCATTGGCTTACCGTACTCTTCTAAATATTACTATGCTGCTCATATGACCTGAACATTAGACTTCATTGAGAAGGGTTGGTTGGGGCTGGAGCAGGGCAGCTTCCATTGCAAACTCTTCCTTGGCAGACCTTGACAAAGTAAACCAACCAAGGCTATGTTCTTCCTTTTTGAAGAAATGGGAACAGGACTTAGGCAAGACCCCGACAAGTAAACACTTACACTTACTTTGCCCACACATGCTGCCTCTCAAGCAGATATCAGGAAACAGGTTATACATTTTTGACATACTCGTATAGGATGCCTACCCTCTTACATAAGATTTATCACATGGTCTCACCATACATATTTTGATAATTAGTGGGAATGCTTTAATAAGCATTCCCAGTATTGTTATTTGTTTTTTATTATTAGTGCGAATGCTTTAATAAGCATTCCCAGAATTGTTATTCGTTTTTTATTAGTGGGAATGCTTTAATAAGCATTCCCAGTATTGATATTCGTTTTTTATTAGTGGGAATGCTTTAATAAGCATTCCCAGTATTGTTATTCGTTTTTTATTATTCTTAATTAGTGGGAATGCTTTAATAAGCATTCCCAGTATTGTTATTCGTTTTTTATTATTCTTAATTTTAATTTTAATTAGTGGGAATGCTTTAATAAGCATTCCCAGTATTGTTATTCGTTTTTTATTATTCTTAATTAGTGGGAATGCTTTAATAAGCATTCCCAGTATTGTTATTCGTTTTTTATTATTCTTCTTATGTCTTAATTTTATTATTCCGTACGTTTTTTGGCTCTGCGTAACTTCGCCATACTTTCAGCGATTGAGACCATTCAACTTTTAAAATGTTCATCTCATTCAGCTAACGATGGGACTTTTTCAAGTTTTTTTGTGCTATTTATATTTTTTTAAATATTAAGCTTTTAGTCGCTTTTTTTTAACATTGAAGTCAATGAGAACATGCTTATTCCTGCTTAAAAACGTACCCGATTCAAAATGTATCTCCTCCTTCATACTTTCACTGACAGACACCAAACAAAGTTTACCACGGTCACAAAATATTCAGCTATCCGGCTATGACTTTTCAGATTGAAATCTTTTATAGTTTTTGTGAAAAAGCAATTTACGTTTAGTGATTTTTTCAGAAAATTTTATCGATTACACTGCTTGTCTATGGACCTGGCTTAGAGTGTGTCATGTGACCTTTAGAGTGTGAGTTTTGAAAAGACTCGGATTATCTATAAAAAAGGGGGAACAAATTGCTCTTACGCCCACAAGATCTACTTGTCATACACAATTTATATATCAAATTGTAGGTATTTTTGTCTGCTTTCAGGCAATGTGATCAGTTTTGTGATGCGCATTTTACTTTTCGTTGCTGGAGCTTCTAAAGGACAAGAGTTCCAAATTTTTCCCCATAGACCTTCATTATAACGCGCTTTTAAAATTTGTTAGTAAGACACACAAAGATACTCTTTTTTAAATCGCTGACATGGCCACATTTTTAAGTTTATCAACATAAATTTCATATCGATGCGTTCACAAGGGTCTTGTCTTTTATACGGTGAAGTCGCTGTATCGATCGCATGTACGGTTGTGGATTTATTAAGGTTTGTTTGAAGGGTTATTTCACTTATTTTGTGTGTAGATAAAAAGCGTTTGTAATGGTAATTCTTTCCCTAAATAGCTTCCTTTACCTCCGTGCAATTATCCCTCTCACTCACCCGGGGGAGGGGAGAAAACCTCTTGAGGGGGGAGGGGCGACCAGGAAGTCAGGACGCTCTGTACTTTGCAGATAGAGAAAGGAGCTGTGTGTTAGTGGGCGTCCTGCTCACCCCCTCCCCCCCCCTCAAGAGGCTTTCTCCACACCACCTCTCCCTGTCACTGGGCAGTCATATAAGGTCAGGTCTGGACTCGCCTTTGGATTCTCCTCAGCCTTCCTTCTGGATCTATTAAACTTCTCTCAGTCCATATTCTATTCTACCTCAGTAACTACTTTAAAGGACTAAAAAAAGTAAAAAAAAAAAAAAATATGAAACACATAATCAGTGGGAAGAATGTCCCTTACATTGGTGGTCAGTGAGAAGAATTTCCCTTACATTGGTGGTCAGTGGGAAGAATGTTCCTTACATTGGTGGTCAGTGGGAAGAATCTCCCTTACATTGGTGGTCAGTGAGAAGAATCTCCCTTACATTGTTGGTCAGTGGGACGAATACTCCTAACATTGGTGGTCAGTGGGACGGATGTTCCTTACATTGGTGGTCAGTGGGAAGAATGTCCCTTACATTGGTGGTCAGTGGGAAGAATGTCCCTTACATTGGTGGTCAGTGGGAAGAATGTCCCTTACATTGGTGGTCAGTGGGAAAGTGTCCCTTACATTGGTGGTCAGTGGGAAGAATGTCCCTTACATTGGTGGTCAGTGGGAAGAATGTCCCTTACATTGGTGGTCAGTGGGAAGAATGTCCCTTACATTGGTGGTCAGTGGGAAGAATGTCCCTTACATTGGAGATCAGTGGGAAGAATGTATCTTACATTGGTGATCTGTGGGAAGAATGTCCCTTACATTGGTGATCAGTGAGAAGAATGTCCCTTACATATGTGGTCAGTGAGAAGAATGTCCCTTGCATTGGTGATCAGTGAGAAGAATGTCCCTTACATTGGTGATCAGTGAGAAGAATGTCCCTTACATTGGTGGTCAGTGGGAAGAATGTCCCTTACATTGGTGGTCAGTGGGAAGAATGTCCCTTACATTGGTGGTCAGTGGGAAGAATGTCCCTTACATTGGTGGTCAGTGGGAAGAATGTCCCTTTACATTGGTGGTCAGTGGGAAGAATGTCCCTTACATTGGTGGTCAGTGAGAAGAATGTCCTTTACATTAGTGATTAGTGGGAAGAATGTCCCTTACATTGGTGGTCAGTGGGAAGGATCTCCCTTACATTGGTGGTCAGTGAGAAGAATCTCCCTTACATTGGTGGTCAGTGGGACGAATGCTCCTAACATTGGTGGTCAGTGGGACGGATGTTCCTTACATTGGTGGTCAGTGGGAAGAATGTCCCTTACATTGGTGGTCAGTGGGAAGAATGTCCCTTACATTGGTGGTCAATGGGAAGAATGTCCCTTACATTGGTGGTCAGTGGGAAGAATGTCCCTTACATTGGAGATCAGTGGGAAGAATGTATCTTACATTGGTGATCTGTGGGAAGAATGTCCCTTACATTGGTGATCAGTGAGAAGAATGTCCCTTACATATGTGGTCAGTGAGAAGAATGTCCCTTGCATTGGTGATCAGTGAGAAGAATGTCCCTTACATTGGTGGTCAGTGGGAAGAATGTCCCTTACATTGGTGATCAGTGGGAAGAATGTCCCTTACAATATGTGGTCAGTGAGAAGAATGTCCCTTACATTGTGGTCAGTGGGAAGAATGTCCCTTTACATTGGTGGTCAGTGGGAAGAATGTCCCTTACATTGGTGGTCAGTGAGAAAAATGTCCCTTACATTGGTGGTCAGTGGGAATAATGTGCCTTACATTGGTGGTCAGTGGGAAGAATGTTCCTTATATTGGAATTCAGTGGGAAGAAAGTCCCTTACATTGGTGGTCAGTGGGAAGAATGTTCTTTATATTGGAATTCAGTGGGAAGAATGTCCCTTACATTGGTATTCAGTGGGAAGAATGTCCCTTACATTGGGGGTCAGTGGGAAGAATGTCCCTTTACATTGGGGTCAGTGGGAAGAATGTCCCTTACATTGGTGGTCAGTGGGAAGAATGTCCCTTACATTGGTGGTCAGTGGGAAGAATGTCCCTTACATTGGTGGTCAGTGGGAAGAATGTCCCTTACATTGGGGGTCAGTGGGAAGAATGTCCCTTACATTGGTGTTCAGTGGGAAGAATGCTCCTTACATTGGTCTTAACTTCGATAGGGTCTCCTATCTATACAGTGTGGGGCTGGTCCCCACCACCCACAAAATAAACAACAACGCAAACCTTTTTCTTGCAATGTCTTTAGAGAGCTCCTCACACTCAGGTTCCCTCCTCAGTGTCCCAAAACCAGAGAGCTCCCGTCTGATCTCTTCCTGGTTGTTTTTAAGGTCCACCTGACATTGAACTCCAGTGGACCCAAATATCTGTACCGGAACTCAAGAGGCCGTAAAACCCGGCCCGGATTCCGGTTTAGCTTCTCAAAATAGAACGTATGCGTGGTGAAATATATCTATGGTCAAGTATCTCACCTCGCATACCGTCACAACATTTAAAATCAAAATCAAAGGATGAGGTAAGTAAAGGAGGACTGCACTAAGGTAAAGGAAGTTATTTAGGGAAAATGATTTCACCTTTACAACACCTTTAATGATTAAATAGAGGCTTTATAAGTACTGAAGGAACACTGCTTGTATGTCCTAAAGATAGTATAGTGGTTATGGTGAATGGGATTTGTGCAGGCTTAGCAATTCAGCTATTCAGCATTCCCACGTATTTTCCTCAGGAAATGCAGTTTCTAGTTAGTGGGAATGCTTTAATAAGCATTCCCTGTATTGTTATTCGTTTTTTATTATTCTTCTTATGTCTTAATTTTATTATTCCGTACGTTTTTTGGCTCTGCGTAACTTCGCCATACTTTCAGCGATTGAGACCATTCAACTTTTAAAATGTTCATCTCATTCAGCTAACGATGGGACTTCTTCAAGTTTTTTTGTGCTATTTATATTTTTTAAAATATTAAGCTTTTAGTCGCTTTTTTTTAACATTGAAGTCAATGAGAACATGCTTATTCCTGCTTAAAAACGTACCCGATTCAAAATGTATCTCCTCCTTCATACTTTCACTGACAGACACCAAACAAAGTTTACCACGGTCACAAAATATTCAGCTATCCGGCTATGACTTTTCAGATTGAAATCTTTTATAGTTTTTTGTGAAAAAGCAATTTACGTTTAGTGATTTTTTCAGAAAATTTTATCGATTACACTGCTTGTCTATGGACCTGGCTTAGAGTGTGTCATGTGACCTTTAGAGTGTGAGTTTTGAAAAGACTCGGATTATCTATAAAAAAGGGGGAACAAATTGCTCTCACGCCCACAAGATCTACTTGTCATACACAATTTATATATCAAATTGTAGGTATTTTTGTCTGCTTTCAGGCAATGTGATCAGTTTTGTGATGCGCATTTTACTTTTCGTTGCTGGAGCTTCTAAAGGACAAGAGTTCCACATTTTTCCCCATAGACCTTCATTATAACGCGCTTTTAAAATTTGTTAGTAAGACACACAAAGATACTCTTTTCTAAATTGCTGACATGGCCACATTTTTAAGTTTATCAACATAAATTTCATATCGATGCGTTCACAAGGGTCTTGTCTTTTATACGGTGAAGTCGCTGTATCGATCGCATGTACGGTTGTGGATTTATTAAGGTTTGTTTGAAGGGTTATTTCACTTATTTTGTGTGTAGATAAAAAGCGTTTGTAATGGTAATTCTTTCCCTAAATAGCTTCCTTTACCTCAGTGCAATTATCCCCTCACTCACCTGGGGGGAGGGGAGAAAACCTCTTGAGGGGGGAGGGGCGACCAGGAAGTCAGGACGCTCTGTACTTTGCAGATAGAGAAAGGAGCTGTGTGTTAGTGGGCGTCCTGCTCACCCCCTCCCCCCTCAAGAGGCTTTCTCCACACCAGGGAAAAAGCCTTGCTCTACTGTGTGGAGTTACAGACAGAAGAACAGGAAGTGAGGATTTCTCAGAAGAAATAAGGACATTTAAAAGCAAAATCAAAGGATGAGGTAAGTAAAGGAGGACTGCACTAAGGTAAAGGAAGTTATTTAGGGAAAATGATTTTACCTTTACAACACCTTTAATGATTAAAGAGAGGCTTTATAAGTACTGAAGGAACACTGCTTGTATGTCCTAAAGATAGTATAGCGGTTATGGTGAATGGGATTTGTGCGGGCTTAGCAATTCAGCTATTCAGCATTCCCACGTATTTTCCTCAGGAAATGCATTTTCTAGTTTTAATTTTATCCTTTATTCCGTACGTTTTTTGGCTCTGCGTAACTTCGCCATACTTTCAGCGATTGAGACCATTCAACTTTTAAAATGTTCATCTCATTCAGCTAACGATGGGACTTCTTCAAGTTTTTTTTGTGCTATTTATACTTTTTAAAATATTAAGCTTTTAGTCGCTTTTTTTTAACATTGAAGTCAATGAGAACATGCTTTTCCCTGCTTCAAAACTCATGCCGTTCAAAATGTATCTCCTCCTTCATACTTTCACTGACAGACACCAAACAAACTTTACCACGGTCACAAAATATTCAGCTATCCGGCTATGACTTTTCAGATTGAAATCTTTTATAGTTTTTGTGAAAAAGCAATTTACGTTTAGTGATTTTTTCAGAAAATTTTATCGATTAAACAGTCTTCCTATGGACATGGCTCAGAGTGAGTCATGTGACCTTTAGAGTGTGAGTTTTGAAAAGAATCGTATTATCTATAAAAAAGGGGGAACAAATTGCTCTCACGCCGCCCACAAGATCTACTTGTCATACACAATTTATATATCAAATGAAGGTATTTTTGTCTGCTTTCAGGCGATGTGATCAGTTTTGTGATGCGCATTTTACTTTTCGTTGCTGGAGCTTCTAAATGACAAGAGTTCCAAATTTTTCCCCATAGACCTTCATTATAACGCGCTTTTAAAATTTGTTAGTAAGACACACAAAGATACTCTTTTCTAAATCGCTGACATGGCCACATTTTTAAGTTTATCAACATAAATTTCATATCGATGCGTTCACAAGGGTCTTGTCTTTTATACGGTGAAGTCGCTGTATCGATCGCATGTACGGTTGTGGATTTATTAAGGTTTGTTTGAAGGGTTATTTCACTTATTTTGTGTGTAGATAAAAAGCGTTTGTAATGGTAATTCTTTCCCTAAATAGCTTCCTTTACCTCAGTGCAATTATCCCTCTCACTCACCCGGGGGAGGGGAGAAAACCTCTTGAGGGGGAAGGGCGACCAGGAAGTCAGGACGCTCTGTACTTTGCAGATAGAGAAAGGAGCTGTGTGTTAGTGGGCGTCCTGCTCACCCCCTCCCCCCTCAAGAGGCTTTCTCCACACCACCTCTCCTGTCACTGGGCAGTCATATAAGGTCAGGTCTGGACTCGCCTTTGGATTCTCCTCAGCCTTCCTTCTGGATCTATTAAACTTCTCTCAGTCCATATTCTATTCTACCTCAGTAACTACTTTAAAGGACTAAAAAAAGTAAAAAAAAAAAAATATGAAACACATAATCAGTGGGAAGAATGTCCCTTACATTGGTGGTCAGTGAGAAGAATTTCCCTTACATTGGTGGTCAGTGGGAAGAATGTTCCTTACATTGGTGGTCAGTGGGAAGAATCTCCCTTACATTGGTGGTCAGTGAGAAGAATCTCCCTTACATTGGTGGTCAGTGGGACGAATACTCCTAACATTGGTGGTCAGTGGGAGGATGTTCCTTACATTGGTGGTCAGTGGGAAGAATGTCCCTTACATTGGTGGTCAGTGGGAAGAATGTCCCTTACATTGGTGGTCAGTGGGAAGAATGTCCCTTACATTGGTGGTCAGTGGGAAGAATGTCCCTTACATTGGTGGTCAGTGGGAAGAATGTCCCTTACATTGGTGGTCAGTGGGAAGAATGTCCCTTACATTGGTGGTCAGTGGGAAGAATGTCCCTTACATTGGTGGTCAGTGGGAAGAATGTCCCTTACATTGGAGATCAGTGGGAAGAATGTATCTTACATTGGTGATCTGTGGGAAGAATGTCCCTTACATTGGTGATCAGTGAGAAGAATGTCCCTTACATATGTGGTCAGTGAGAAGAATGTCCCTTGCATTGGTGATCAGTGAGAAGAATGTCCCTTACATTGGTGGTCAGTGGGAAGAATGTCCCTTTACATTGGTGGTCAGTGGGAAGAATGTCCCTTACATTGGTGGTCAGTGAGAAGAATGTCCCTTACATTAGTGATTAGTGGGAAGAATGTCCCTTACATTGGTGGTCAGTGGGAAGGATCTCCCTTACATTGGTGGTCAGTGAGAAGAATCTCCCTTACATTGGTGGTCAGTGGGACGAATGCTCCTAACATTGGTGGTCAGTGGGACGGATGTTCCTTACATTGGTGGTCAGTGGGAAGAATGTACCTTACATTGGTGGTCAGTGGGAAGAATGTCCCTTACATTGGTGGTCAATGGGAAGAATGTCCCTTACATTGGTGGTCAGTGGGAAGAATGTCCCTTACATTGGAGATCAGTGGGAAGAATGTATATTACATTGGTGATCTGTGGGAAGAATGTCCCTTACATTGGTGATCAGTGAGAAGAATGTCCCTTACATATGTGGTCAGTGAGAAGAATGTCCCTTGCATTGGTGATCAGTGAGAAGAATGTCCCTTACATTGGTGGTCAGTGGGAAGAATGTCCCTTACATTGGTGATCAGTGGGAAGAATGTCCCTTACATATGTGGTCAGTGAGAAGAATGTCCCTTACATTGGTGGTCAGTGGGAAGAATGTCCCTTTACATTGGTGGTCAGTGGAAGAATGTCCCTTACATTGGTGGTCAGTGAGAAAAATGTCCCTTACATTGGTGGTCAGTGGGAATAATGTGCCTTACATTGGTGGTCAGTGGGAATAATGTGCCTTACATTGGTGGTCAGTGGAAAGAATGTTCCTTATATTGGAATTCAGTGGGAAGAAAGTCCCTTACATTGGTGGTCAGTGGGAAGAATGTTCCTTATATTGGAATTCAGTGGGAAGAATGTCCCTTACATTGGTATTCAGTGGGAAGAATGTCCCTTACATTGGGGGTCAGTGGGAAGAATGTCCCTTACATTGGGGGTCAGTGGGAAGAATGTCCCTTACATTGGTGGTCAGTGGGAAGAATGTCCCTTACATTGGTGGTCAGTGGGAAGAATGTCCCTTACATTGGTGGTCAGTGGGAAGAATGTCCCTTACATTGGGGGTCAGTGGGAAGAATGTCCCTTACATTGGTGTTCAGTGGGAAGAATGCTCCTTACATTGGTCTTAACTTCGATAGGGTCTCCTATCTATACAGTGTGGGGCTGGTCTCCACCACCACAAAATAAACAACAACGCAAACCTTTTTCTTGCAATGTCTTTAGAGAGCTCCTCACACTCAGGTTCCCTCCTCAGTGTCCCAAAACCAGAGAGCTCCCGTCTGATCTATTCCTGGTTGTTTTTAAGGTCCACCTGACATTGAACTCCAGTGGACCCAAATATCCGGACCGGAACACAAGAGGCCGTAAAACCCGGCCCCGGATTCCGGTTCAGCTTCTCAAAATAGAACGTATGCGTGGTGAAATATATCTATGGTCAAGTATCTCACCTCGCATACCGTCACAACATTTAAAAGCAAAATCAAAGGATGAGGTAAGTAAAGGAGGACTGCACAAAGGTAAAGGAAGTTATTTAGGGAAAATGATTTTACCTTTACAACACCTTTAATGATTAAAGAGAGGCTTTAGAAGTACTGAAGGAACACTGCTTGTATGTCCTAAAGATAATATAGTGGTTATGGTGAATGGGATTTGTGCGGGCTTAGCAATTCAGCTATTCAGCATTCCCACGTATTTTCCTCAGGAAATGCATATTCTAGTTTTAATTTTATCCTTTATTCCGTACGTTTTTTGGCTCTGCGTAACTTCGCCATACTTTCAGCGATTGAGACCATTCAACTTTTAAAATGTTCATCTCATTCAGCTAACGATGGGACTTCTTCAAGTTTTTTTGTGCTATTTATACTTTTTAAAATATTAAGCTTTTAGTCGCTTTTTTTTAACATTGAAGTCAATGAGAACATGCTTTTCCCTGCTTCAAAACTCATGCCGTTCAAAATGTATCTCCTCCTTCATACTTTCACTGACAGACACCAAACAAACTTTACCACGGTCACAAAATATTCAGCTATCGGCTATGACTTTTCAGATCGAAATCTTTTATAGTTTTTGTAAAAAAGCAATTTACGTTTAGTGATTTTTTCAGAAAAATTTTATCGATTAAACAGTCTTCCTATGGACATGGCTCAGAGTGAGTCATGTGACCTTTAGAGTGTGAGTTTTGAAAAGAATCGTATTATCTATAAAAAAGGGGGAACAAATTGCTCTCACGCCCACAAGATCTACTTGTCATACACAATTTATATATCAAATGGAAGGTATTTTTGTCTGCTTTCAGGCGATGTGATCAGTTTTTGTGATGCGCATTTTACTTTTCGTTGCTGGAGCTTCTAAATGACAAGAGTTCCAAATTTTTCCCCATAGACCTTCATTATAACGCGCTTTTAAAATTTGTTAGTAAGACACACAAAGATACTCTTTTCTAAATCGCTGACATGGCCACATTTTTAAGTTTATCAACATAAATTTCATATCGATGCGTTCACAAGGGTCTTGTCTTTTATACGGTGAAGTCGCTGTATCGATCGCATGTACGGTTGTGGATTTATTAAGGTTTGTTTGAAGGGTTATTTCACTTATTTTGTGTGTAGATAAAAAGCGTTTGTAATGGTAATTCTTTCCCTAAATAGCTTTCTTTACTCAGTGCAATTATCTCCCTCAACACACCTGGGGGAGGGGGAGAAAACCTCTTGAGGGGGGAGGGGCGACCAGGACACTCTCTACTTTGCAGATAAAGGAGCTGTGGGTTAGTGGGCGTCCTGCTCACCCCCTCAAGAGGCTTTCTTCACACCAGGGAAAAAGCCTTGCACTACTGTGTGGAGTTACAGACAGAACAACAGGAAGTGAGGGTTTTTCAGAAGAAATAAGGACATTTAAAAGCAAAATCAAAGGATGAGATAAGTAAAGGAGGACTGCACTAAGGTAAAGGAAGCTATTTAGGGAAACTTATTTTACCTTTACAACACCTTTAATGATCAGAGAGGCTTTATAAGTACTGAAGGAACACTGCTTGTATGTCCTAAAGATAGTATAGCGGTTATGGTGAATGGGATTTGTGCGGGCTTAGCAATTCAGCTATTCAGCATTCCCACGTATTTTCCTCGGGAAATGCATTTTCTAGTTTTAATTTTAATTTTAATTGTATCCTTTATTCCGTACGTTTTTTGGCTCTGTGTAACTTCGCCATACTTTCAGCGATTGAGACCATTCAACTTTTAAAATGTTCATCTCATTCAGCTAACGATGGGACTTCTTCAAGTTTTTTTGTGCTATTTATACTTTTTAAAATATTAAGCTTTTAGTCGCTTTTTTTTAACATTGAAGTCAATGAGAACATGCTTTTCCCTGCTTCAAAACTCATGCCGTTCAAAATGTATCTCCTCCTTCATACTTTCACTGACAGACACCAAACAAACTTTACCACGGTCACAAAATATTCAGCTATCGGCTATGACTTTTCAGATCGAAATCTTTTTATAGTTTTTGTGAAAAAGCAATTTACGTTTAGTGATTTTTTCAGAAAATTTTATCGATTAAACAGTCTTCCTATGGACATGGCTCAGAGTGAGTCATGTGACCTTTAGAGTGTGAGTTTTGAAAAGAATCGTATTATCTATAAAAAGGGGGAACAAATTGCTCTCACGCCCACAAGATCTACTTGTCATACACAATTTATATATCAAATGGAAGGTATTTTTGTCTGCTTTCAGGCGATGTGATCAGTTTTGTGATGCGCATTTTACTTTTCGTTGCTGGAGCTTCTAAATGACAAGAGTTCCAAATTTTTCCCCATAGACCTTCATTATAACGCGCTTTTAAAATTTGTTAGTAAGACACACAAAGATACTCTTTTTTAAATCGCTGACATGGCCACATTTTTAAGTTTATCAACATAAATTTCATATCGATGCGTTCACAAGGGTCTTGTCTTTTATACGGTGAAGTCGCTGTATCGATCGCATGTACGGTTGTGGATTTATTAAGGTTTGTTTGAAGGGTTATTTCACTTATTTTGTGTGTAGATAAAAAGCGTTTGTAATGGTAATTCTTTCCCTAAATAGCTTTTTTACCTCAGTGCAATTATCTCCCTCACACCTGGGGGAGGGGAGAAAACCTCTTGAGGGGGGAGGGGCGACCAGGACACTCTCTACTTTGCAGATAAAGGAGCTGTGGGTTAGTGGGCGTCCTGCTCACCCCCTCAAGAGGCTTTCTTCACACCAGGGAAAAAGCCTTGCACTACTGTGTGGAGTTACAGACAGAAGAACAGGAAGTGAGGGTTTTTCAGAAGAAATAAGGACATTTAAAAGCAAAATCAAAGGATGAGATAAGTAAAGGAGGACTGCACTAAGGTAAAGGAAGCTATTTAGGGAAACTTATTTTACCTTTACAACACCTTTAATGATCAGAGAGGCTTTATAAGTACTGAAGGAACACTGCTTGTATGTCCTAAAGATAGTATAGCGGTTATGGTGAATGGGATTTGTGCGGGCTTAGCAATTCAGCTATTCAGCATTCCCACGTATTTTCCTCGGGAAATGCATTTTCTAGTTATTCTTAATTTTATCCTTTATTCCGTACGTTTTTTGGCTCTACGTAACTTCGCCATACTTTCAGCGATTGAGACCATTCAACTTTTAAAATGTTCATCTCATTTAGCTAACGATGGGACTTCTTCAAGTTTTTTTGTGCTATTTTTACTTTTTAAAATATTAAGCTTTTAGTCGCTTTTTTTTAACATTGAAGTCAATGAGAACATGCTTTTTCCTGCTTCAAATCTCATGCCGTACAAAATGTATCTCCTCCTTCATACTTTCACTGACAGACACCAAACAAACTTTACCAAGGTCACAAAATATTCAGCTATCCGGCTATGACTTTTCAGATTGAAATCTTTTATAGTTTTTGTGAAAAAGCAATTTACGTTTAGTGATTTTTTCAGAAAATGTTATCGATTACACTGCTTGTCTATGGAAAGCTGCTAGAGTGAGTCATGTGACCTTTAGAGTGTGAGTTTTGAAAAAACTTGGATTATCTATAAAAAGGAGGGGGAACAAATTGCTCTCACGCCCACAAGATCTACTTGTCATACACAATTTATATATCAAATGGAAGGTATTTTTGTCTGCTTTCAGGCAATGTGATCAGTTTTGTGATGCGCATTTTACTTTTAGTTGCTGGAGCTTCTAAAGGACAAGAGTTCATTATAACGCGCTTTTAAAATTTGTTAGTAAGACACACAAAGATACTCTTTTCTAAATCGCGGACATGGCCACATTTTTAAGTTTATCAACATAAATTTCATATCGATGCGTTCACAAGGGTCTTGTCTTTTATACGGTGAAGTCGCTGTATCGATCGCATGTACGGTTGTGGATTTATTAAGGTTTGTTTGAAGGGTTATTTCACTTATTTTGTGTGTAGATAAAAGCGTTTGTAATGGTAATTCTTTCCCTAAATAGCTTCCTTTACCTCAGTGCAATTATCCCCCTCACTCACCCGAGGGAGGGGAGAAAAACCTCTTGAGGGGGGAGGGGCGACCAGGAAGTCAGGACGCTCTGTACTTTGCAGATAGAGAAAGGAGCTGTGTGTTAGTGGGCATCCTGCTCACCCCCCTCCCCCCTCAAGAGGCTTTCTCCACACCAGGGAAAAAGCCTTGCATTACTGTGTGGAGTTACAGACAGAAGAACAGGAAGTGAGGATTTCTCAGAAGAAATAAGGACATTTAAAATCAAAATCAAGGATGAGGTAAGTAAAGGAGGACTGCACTAAGGTAAAGGAAGTTATTTAGGGAAAATGATTTTACCTTTACAACACCTTTAACCACTTGAGGCCCGCGATTACCGTCGGATGACGGCAACAGCGCGGGCCTGAATAGCCAACATGCCGTCATTTGACGGCATGTCTTTCTGGCGTTCCCAGCGCGCGCTGTAGAGCGCGCTGCGGGGAAGCCCTGTGTTGTCCGTGTCCCTGGGACACGGCAATCACAGATCGCGGCAAACGGCCAATCAGAGCGGCCGTTTGCGATGCGATCTGTGGGCCAATGAGAGATGATCTCTCATAGATCATCTCTCATTGCTGGTCACACAGAGACAATGTCCTGTCTCTGGAGGGGAGGAGCCCGATCTGTGTTCCTTCTTACATAGGGACACAGATCGGTCCCCCCCCCAAGTCACCCCCCCCTCCCCCCACAGGTATAAACACACCTAGCATACACATTTAACCCCTTCCTCACCCCCCTAGTGTTAACCCCTTCAATGCCAGTCACATTTATACTGTAATTAGTGCATATTTATAGCACTGATCGCAGTATAAATGTGAATGGTGCCAAAATGTGTCAAAAGTGTCCGATGTGTCCGCCATAACGTCGCAGTACCAATAAAAATCGCAGATCGCCGCCATTTCTAGTAAAAAAAAAATAATAAAAAATAATAATTCTCTCCCCTATTTTGTAAGCGCTATAACTTTTGCGCAAACCAGTCGCTTATTGCGATTATTTTTTTTTTTTTACCAAAAATATGTAGAAGAATACGCATCGCCCTAAACTGAGAAAAAAAATGTGTTTTTATTTTTAATTGGGATATTTATTATAGCAACAAGTAAAAAATATTGTATTTTTCTTCAAAATTGTCGCTCTTTTTTGTTTATAGCGCAAAAAATAAAAATCGCACAGGCGATCAATTACCACCAAAAGAAAGCTCTACTTGTGGGGAAAAAAGGACGTAAATTTTGTTTGGGAGCCACGTCGCACGACCGCGCAATTGTCAGTTAAAGCGACGCAGTGCCGGAAGCTGAAATTTTACCTGGGCAGGAGGGGGGTGTAAGTGCCCAGTATGCAAGTGGTTAATGATCAAAGAGAGGCTTTATAAGTACTGAAGGAACACTGCTTGTATGTCCTAAAGATAGTATAGTGGTTATGGTGAATGGCATTTGTGCGGGCTTAGCAATTCAGCTATTCAGCATTCCCATGTATTTTCCTCAGGAAATGCATTTTCTAGTTGTTCTTATTTTTATTCCGTATGTTTTTTGGCTCTGCGTAACTTCGCCATACTTTCAGCGATTGAGACCATTCAACTTTTAAAATGTTCATCTCATTCAGCTAACGATGGGACTTCTTCAAGTTTTTTTGTACTATTTATACTTTTTAAAAAATTAAGCTTTTAGTCGCTTTTTTTTAACATTGAAGTCAATGAGAACATGCTTTTTCCTGCTTTAAATCTCATGCCGTACAAAATGTATCTCCTCCTTCATACTTTCACTGACAGACACCAAACAAACTTTACCAAGGTCACAAAATATTCAGTTATCCGGCTATGACTTTTCAGATTGAAATCTTTTATAGTTTTTGTGAAAAAGCAATTTACGTTTAGTGATTTTTTCAGAAAATGTTATCGATTACACTGCGTGTCTATGGAAAGCTGCTAGAGTGAGTCATGTGACCTTTACAGTGTGAGTTTTGAAAAAACTCGGATTATCTATAAAAAAGGGGGAACAAATTGCTCTCACGCCCACAAGATCTACTTGTCATACACAATTTATATATCAAATGGAAGGTATTTGTGTCTGCTTTCAGGCAATGTGATCAGTTTTGTGATGCGCATTTTACTTTTCGTTGCTGGAGCTTCTAAAGGACAAGAGTTCCAAAAAATTTCACATAGGCCTTCATTATAACCGACTTTTAAAATTTGTTAGTAAGACACACAACGACACTCTTTTCTAAATCGCTGACATGGCCACATTTTTAAGTTTATCAACATAAATTTCATATTGATGCGTTCACAAGGGTCTTGTCTTTAACACGGTGAAGTCACTGTATCGATCGCATGTACGGTTGAGGATTTATTAAGGTTTGTTTGAAGGGTTATTTCACTTATTTTGTGTGTAGATAAAAAGCGTTTGTAATGGTAATTCTTTCCCTAAATAGCTTCCTTTACCTCAGTGCAATATTCCCCCTCACACACCTGGGGGAGGGGAGAAAACCTCTTGAGGGGGGAGGGGCGACCAGGAAGTCAGGACGCTCTGTACTTTGCAGATAGAGAAAGGAGCTGTGTGTTAGTGGGTGTCCTGCTCACCCCCTCCCCCCTCAAGAGGCTTTCTCCACACCATACTGTGTGGAGTTACAGACAGAAGAACAGGAAGTGAGGGTTTCTGAGAAGAAATAAGGACATTTAAAAGCAAAATCAAAGGATGAGTTAAGTAAAGGAGGACTGCACTAAGGTAAAGGAAGTTATTTAGGGAAAATGATTTTACCTTTACAACACCTTTAATGATCAAAGAGAGGCTTTATAAGTACTGAAGGAACACTGCTTGTGTGTCCTAAAGATAGTATAGTGGTTATGGTGAATGGCATTTGTGCGGGCTTAGCAATTCAGCTATTCAGCATTCCCACGTATTTTCCTCAGGAAATGCATTTTCTAGTTCTTCTTATGTCTTAATTTTATTCCGTATGTTTTTTGGCTCTGCGTAACTTCGCCATACTTTCAGCGATTGAGACCATTCAACTTTTAAAATGTTCATCTCATTTTAGCTAACGATGGGACTTCTTCAAGTTTTTTTGTGCTATTTTATACTTTTTAAAATATTAAGCTTTTAGTCGCTTTTTTTTTTAACATTGAAGTCAATGAGAACATGATTTTTCCTGCTTCAAATCTCATGCCATACAAAATGTATCTCCTCCTTCATACTTTCACTGACAGACACCAAACAAACTTTACCACGGTCACAAAATATTCAGCTATCCGGCTATGACTTTTCAGATTGAAATCTTTTATAGTTTTTGTAAAAAAAGCAATTTACGTTTTGTGATTTTTTCAGAAAATGTTATCGATTACACTGCTTGTCTATGGAGACCTTTTACAGTGTGTCATGTGACCTTTACAGTGTGAGTTTTGAAAAAACTCTGATTATCTATAAAAAAGGGGGAACAAATTGCTCTCACGCCCACAAGATCTACTTGTCATACACAAATTTATATATCAAATGGTAGGTATTTTTGTCTGCTTTCAGGCAATGTGATCAGTTTTGTGATGCGCATTTTACTTTTCGTTGCTGGAGCTTCTAAAGGACAAGAGTTCCAAAAAATTTCCCATAGGCCTTCATTATAACGCGCTTTTAAAATTTGTTAGTAAGACACACAATTACACTCTTTTCTAAATCGCTGACATGGCCACATTTTTAAGTTTATCAACATAAATTTCATATCGATGCGTTCACAAGGGTCTTGTCTTTACAGCGGTGAAGTCGCTGTATCGATGGCATGTACAGTTGAGGATTTTATTAAGGTTTGGTTTGAGGGTTCGGTAACTCATTTGGTCTGTGAATAAAGGCATTTGTAATGGTAATTCTCTCTCAGTGCAATATTCCCCCTCACACACACCTGCTGTGGAGAAAACCTCTTGAGGGGGAGGGGCGACCAGGACACTCTCTACTTTGCAGATAGAGAAAGGAGCTGTGGGTTAGTGGGCATCCTGCTCACTCCCTCCCCCCATCAAGAGGCTTTCTCCACACCAGGGAAAAAAGCCTCGCCATTACTGTGTGGAGTTACAGACAGAAGAAACAGGAAGTGAGGATTTCTCAGAAGAAATAAGGACATTTAAAAGCAAAATCAAAGGATGAGGGTAAGTAAAGGAGGACTGCACTAAGGTAAAGGAAGCTATTTAGGGAAAATTATTTTACATTTACAACACCATTATTTGATCAAAGAGAGGCTTTAGAAGTACTGAAGGAACACTGCTTGTATGTCCCTAAAGATAGTATAGTGGTTATGGTGAATGGCATTTTGTGCGGGCTTAGCAATTCAGCTATTCAGCATTCCCACGTATTTTCCTCAGGAAATGCATTTTCTAGTATTTACATATTTTCGGTCGTCCGTGCTCCTCTTGTTCCCTTGTTGGCCCGATCCACAGACTCACTGGAATTTCACTGGAGGATTGTTTAGAGACAGAATCTAACAGAGCAGTGGGGAGATCGCTGCTACAACATCGTTGTTTTTATTTCATTTTTTGTTTTAAACCAGCATCTGAGGGAGCAACTTTCCTAAGCACCAGGGGGCATTGGTTGGATTAAAAAAAATTAAGACATCTTGGGGCACCTCAGGGGGAAAAGTAATGCAGTGCACGCATAAAACAACAGCAATTTCTGGGTGTGGCCAAATTGTCAACAGATTTAAGGGGCATCGATTAAACACAAAACCTAAGCTTCCTTGTACTTATATAGCAGAGAAAATGAACAGCAGGGCATTGAGGTCAGTATCAGATAAAATAACTTTATTAAAACAAGCAGCACATTTACATTAAGATTAACATCAATCAGCATGGATAAGGGACATCTGAGACCAAGCAGCTGCAGTCAGTGTTGAGCCGTATAGACACACCTGTATAAGCAAAGACCAGGGATGACATTCCACGTGTGCAGCATTCTCAGCCACACACGTGGATGAAAGCTGTTCCAAAAATATATGGCTTCATGGCCGACCGACATAACTTGTCTAGCCCGGGTATCGTGGGCGCATATTTACGCTGGACGCATCTGGTTGCTCCCATTGATTTTCTATGCAAATATGCAAATGAGGGAGATACGGCGATTTCACGAACGTACGTGCGCCCAGGCGCAGGCTACACGCGGTGGCGTAAGTTCAAGCCCGGCCCTAAAGTTATTCCTCTATAAAGCAGGTGTAATCAGCACCAGACGTTCTCAGGTCAGCTGGAGAGCAGCTGCAGCAGC